>JZKD02S1635310.1:99449-118464 GCA_000966675.3 Picea glauca | reverse complement strand
TCAAAATGGCCCCGGAAGTTAAAACCTGCTAAAAATAGTAAATTGCCAAAATGGCCAGAAAATTGTTTTGAGCCATTTGGAAAAGGTGGGTGGCCCCTGATATCCACCTAGATCAGAAATGGAACCATTGGTCCATGAGTAGAATAAGGATGCAATTCCATGGTTTTAAGTGAAAAGGAAGGGTACCATGTATACATAAAGGTGAAATTCAGGGGCTTGCCCTTGGGACAACTCATTTATAAGGGAAATTCACCATGAATGTGACCTTGAACAATGAGAATCACTAGATAGAATATTTGGCTAAGGAGAGGCATACATGCTTCATTATGAGGTTTGGCACACTAAGTTTGGGGCTTATGGCCCGATACATTATTTAGGGCTCAAATCTATGGTCCTAATGCCTAAGTACTACTTTTGTGGGTTGTGGGCCAGTCACTGGGCACTAAATATGACAAAAACCTTTAAAATGAATGGCTTGTGTGTGAAATACTTTCCCTATCTAAGGTTTATATCACAGGGGGGGTTCCAATGGGCTAAGGCACACTTCAAAGCAAAGAGAGTGGATGATTTATAATTTTAAATCATATACTAAGGCACACTTCAAAGCAAAGAGAGTGGATGATTTATAATTTTAAATCATATACTAGGGAAAATCCTTAAGAGCTTCTCCTCATTCGAAGGATGATACCCAAGGTAAACCCTAGATTCTTCAAGGCATAAGGAAATGTCAACAACATGGATAAAATCCCTTACAACACTATAGTCATTATGAGCTCAACATGTCACTTATGAGAATATAAACTTCGCGGGGAAGATAACACTCCATCCCAAAACCACTTGTTCTAGACCCAATTAACATAATGTGTACATATTATGCAAATCATAGCCATTATGAAAAAGTATATGCATTTTTTTAATTTATGATTTAGAGTGGGACAATGTGTTTTATAATGAATATGCATTATTTAAAATAATTCATTTGCATTTTTTGAGCATGACATACCTAGAGCTATCAAACCAATGTGGTTGGTTTGGAATTAAGTTAAACCTAATGGGCTTGGAATAAAAACTATAGGCATACCATTTTTCTTCCAAAACTCTATTAATATGTGCAGTGACAATGATATTATTTATCTATGCATAACATAATTTTTTTTATATGAAAATTTAGATGCTTCTAGAACTAATTATGCAAATTTATAATTTATAATTTTTTGTTTAAAGAAAAAAAAACTTTTCTAGGACAAGATATCATTATTAGAAAATATAGGTATGTATAGTTTCCACTATATGATCTGGGAGGATATAGGTGGCCAAACACCTATTCCAATTGGCTCAAAACAAATTTTTGGCAACTTACTATTTTTAGCAGTTTTTCGGGTCCCAAACTTTCGGGGCCATTTTGAGGGTCTAAATGACGTTTTTTTTCAGTATCGAGCACCTCTCTAATAAATGAAGGCTCTGATTGATCCTATTAAATGAATCTCCTAGTCAATACCTTTCCAATGATCTATCATTCACCCTAAATGGAGATCATATGCAAAAGTTACGACCCCGGGAAGTTGATGTACTAACTTACCCCAACGGGGCCCACATAATTTTTGGTGCTTCATCTCCCAAGGTTAGGTTTTTGGATGTCTAGGGTTTTAGAATTCATGTTTATTGTAAAAAAGTCTTCAGAGCCTCATTGTACTCATCTTCTTGTGAATGAGCGTAGCTATCACATCTCTTCTCAAAGATAAGATGCCACCATTCTAGCGAGTCTTTCACTCTATATTTCTACAATTTTGTACATTTCGCTCATTAATAGAAATTGTGTATTACTGTATCTCTATGTTTATGTTTATATCTATGATATATCTCTGTTATATTATTGATATATCTCTATACATTTCTTTATTATATCTTTGCTCTCATTTCGTGCCGAAAATAATTTAGATCAATGGTATCAGAGCAGACTGCTCTTGATTGTTTTTTGGTGCATGTCCCCAACGAGGTCTAAGTATAAAAAGTTCAGTCTCAAGATTGTCTCTATTGATTACAATCACTCTCGCATGCCCAAGAAACCCTCCATGGTGTAAGAAAAGAAATACGACATAGCCAAATATTCTATTAATATCTTGCTTAAGCAAGCTCTCACGTGACAAAGGGACGAAATGATGGAGAATTTTTCCCACATCCTTCAATGCCAACCGATAACAACAGGCATGTCTTGATCACACAACCACTTTGGAGGCACCTCCCCTTTTAAGGTAGAAGTTAATTTTGATATTCCCATATTTGAAGGTTAGATAGATGCAAATGCCCTAGAAAAATGGTTAAATCTGCTATAAGGTTATTTCTCTATTCACAATTTTTTCGATAGTGAAAAGATCACCTTCCCACTCCTTAAGGCTCTCCTCCATGTTAAACATTGGTTGGAAACTTACTATGAGAAAATATCCATAGAGGAGTCTGGAATATATGGGGCCAAGCCCACTTGAGATTATTTTGTGGATGTAGTCAAGGAACAATATTACCTTGTTGGTAACTATGATGACCAGTACATGAGATGGACCACACTGCGACAAGAGAGGGGGAAAAAAGTGTTGTAGTTCACAAATACTTTCCATACCTTGCAAAACCAAGATGGGCATCAAAGAATACGGGCAACATGTGGTTTTGAAATACCATAGGGCTCTGCATAGGTAGATCCAAATCGAGATGGATTTTCCAGAAATCTCATCACTAAGAGATGTCTATCGATATGTTGTCGAAATCAAGAAGAAATTTAGGCACCAGAACAAATGAGAGTTCGGGTATGAAAATCCGCAACAACCAAAGTATGGTAAAGATGATCCTAACAATGACCCTCCAAAAAACTAGTCCAAGCCACAAGAAAATAAGGGTAATGGAGAGATGGAGAAGGGAACTGAAAAGTGGTGTGACTTCCAAAAAATACCCTGGCACCAAATTGATGAATTTATCTCAAAACAATCATTGGTGGAAGATATCAAAGAAAAGGAGTCGAACCGTGATTCAAAATCCGATTCAAAAAATAATGGGAGAATATAGATCATCAACGCAGACCTCACTGCTACTATCGCGGCCGCAACAATTCAACCAGAAGAACCAACAGATCTCGAAGAGGTGGAGCACCTTTTTCATTCACAAATGTGGGTGAAGGAGACTCATTTCCATTTTACTGTTGATAGCGGAATCCAAAAGAACTTCATCTTAGCAGAGGTCATCAAACAGTTGGGATTGTTGACAACACCACACCTGCAACCATACAACATTGGGTGGCTTCGCTAGGGACAAGATATTCATGTCAGCCAACAGTGCTACTTGTCATATGGAACCAAGACCTTCAAGGATGATGTATTATGTGATGTTTCCCCACTAGATGTTTGTGATTTTCTTTTTGGATAGCCATATATGTGGAAGCACCATGCTATTTATGAGTCTCGACCATGTAGTGTCATTGTTACTCTGGGGGGTCATCTCTACAGGATGCCAGAGGTAGTTTCGACTACTGTCCCACCTAGAAAGTGACACAAGGTAATATCCCATACTACAACATTTAGCTTCTTTATAATTTGTTGAAAAGGTGAATAGAAGGACATTGCAACCACTGCAACCTTAGCCCAAGCACCTTCTATCGAGCAAAAGTAGGTCGACAAGATTGAAGCAAAGAGAAAATATTCCTTTTGCACAAATTCATCTCATATAGCCATACTATATCAAAATTTCCAACCCTTCCAACATCAGGTTTTCAACAATCTTCCACAAGCCAAGTAGTGCAACGTTTCGAGCAAGGGAAGCAACACACCAAGGTTCAGATTCAACAAATGCTTCCCCCTCTCCCCTGGGAAATTAAAGCAATGGAGACCATTGCTTCCTAATGGGGGAGGATTGATCTAGGAGGATCTTGATGGCCACCCACCTTTTCCAACTGGCTCAAATTTTTTTTTTGGCAACTTACTATTTTTAGCAGTTTCTTGGATCCCAAACTTTTAGGGCCATTTTGAGGGCATAAACATAGTTTTTTCACGATTGGAAACCTCATTGACAACCAAAGGCTCTAATTGAGCCTATGAAATGAATCTCCTTTTCAATACCTTTCCAACGAGTTATCGTGCTCCCTAAACGAATATCGTATGCAAACATTACGACCTCGGGAAGTTGATGTACTAACTTATCCCAACAGGGCCCACATGACTTTTGGAACTTCATCTCCTAGGGTTAGTTTTTTGGATGTCTAGGGTTTTGGAATTCATGTTTATTGTAAAAAGGCCTTCAGAGGCTCATTTTACTCATCTTCTTGTGAGTGAGCATAGCCGTCACATCTCTTCTCAAAGATAAGTTTCAACCATTCTAGCAAGTTTTTCACTCTATTTCTACAGTTTTGTACATTTCGCTTATTAATAGAATTTGTGTATTATTTTATCTCTATGTTTATGGTTATATCTGTGTTATATTATTCATATATTTCTGTACATTTCTTTATTATATTTTTGCTAATGCATTTTATAATGCATATGCATTATTTAAAAATAATGCATTTGCATTTTTTGAGCATGACATACCTAGAGCTATCAAACCAATGTGGTTGGTTTGGAATTAAGTTCAACCTAATGGGCCTAGGCTAAAAAATATAGGCATATTGTTTTTCTTCAAAAAATATATTAATATGTGCAATGTCAATGATATTATTTAGTTATGCATATCATAATATTTTTTTTATGAAAATGTAGATGCTTCTAGAACTAATTATGCAAATTTATAATTTATAATTTTTTTCGATAATTTTTTTTTTTTGTAAGCACTTTTCTAAGACACGATATCATTATTAGAAAATATAAGTCTCTATAGTTTCCACTATATGATCCAGGAGGATCTCGGTGTCCACCCACTTATTCCAACTGGCTCAAAACGAATTTTTGGCAACATACTATTTTTAGTAGTTTTTTGGGTCCCAAACTTCCGGGGCCATTTTGAGGGCCTAAACGATGTTTTTTCACGATCAGTCACCTCGAAGAAATGTGTAGAGACTGTTAAATGAATCTTCTTGTCAATACCTTTCCAAATAGATCTAAGGGATCCTACTAAATGAATCTCCTCCTCAATACCTTTCCAACGAGCTATCGTGCACCCTAAACGGAGATTGTATGCAAAAGTTACGACACCAAGAAGTTGATGTACTAACTTACCCCAAGGAGGTCCACATGAATTTTGGCGCTTCATATACCAAGGTTAGGATTTTGGATCTATAGAGTTTTTGAATTCATGTTTATTGTAAAAATGCCTTCAAAGCCTCATTGTACTCATCTTCTTGTGAATGAGTGTAGTTGATCCGGATGGATCTAGGAAACATCATAGAAGTTTCAGAAGTGTCCCAGGAGGCTCATAATAGCCTCAGTAGGTAGAGAAAGGGAAAAATTAAAAGCTTCCAAAACTCAGTGGAAATGACATGATCACGAAGAGTGTGTCACAAGATGTCCAACAACACAAACGGCTTGTCAAACGGAGTTACAAATCGAAAGATATTCGTTGTCAAAGTTTGGTCAACCTAACCCAATCAGCGAGGGATGAGTGAGCATCCCTATTGTTGATGTGAACATCCATACGGATGATGTCAACATCCATACAACACACATGGAAGGAGTAGGAAGGTGACATGTGGCATTCTGACATCGGCGTGATGTCAACATGATGATGTGGTAGCACCAGAGTCTACCTTGTGTCACCCAGTTTTGGTGTTTTCGGGCCAACCTGTGGAACATTCGGATTGTGTCATGTGGCAATCCATACAATGATGTGGAAACTGACGTGGAAGTTTTTATAATGATGTGTCAGCTAACATGGCATCTGAGGTGGAATTATGTACATTCTCTAGAGTGACATGGCGGTTGAGGTGGCAGTTCATACAATCGGTACAGTGACATGGTGGTTGAGGTAGAAACTGAGGTGGCGGACCGTACAGATGACATGGCATCCATACAGACACATGGCAGGTGACATCAACATGTATAGTCAGTAGGTGATGCGGCAGGTGACATCAGTAGGTACAGTCAGCAAATGATGTGGCAAGTGACATCATCAGGGCCAATGGGTGACTGCCACGTGGTCCAATCATAGGCTTCCACATGGCATCCGACAAATGCTTAGTGAGGACGCATGCCAAAATTTTTGAAAATCAGTTTGAATTAAGTTTCGCCAAATCTGGTGGCATTCCGCCAAATTTGGTAGAGATTTGCCAAATTTAATAGAGTGTTGGGAAGCGTGCCAAAAATGAAGGCCAATGGATTTGACCTTGTGACCTCCTCTAAACTAGTGCCTTAACTTAGCCTCTGCCAACCAATTCAGCGCTTATGGGTAATTCCACCATATTTATTATTTAAGTGTTGAAATCATCCAGTACACAAAAGAGAGCACCCAAGACATACAATGGCACATATTCCAATGCAAATAATGCATTAAATGCCCAGAATTGCACGTAGATCGAGGAAGGAGGTCCAGAAAGGGCCTGAAGGTGACAGTGTCTGGTGGATACGATTTGACAGTTTTTTTTAGGTAATTCAGCGACGTGAATCCAATGGTGAGGTTTGTTTTTGTAGTAGAGTTTCAGATCATCAAGATAAGTTTTGGAGAAGCCAATGTAAGCATGATTTTCATTATGATGTTTTGTCATTAAATGTTGCAGCATAACATGCATGTTACAAGTCTGAAGGAGCATGGAGGGGCTGCAACAAGGCATCGAGATCAACTTATTCCTTATATTTCTTATTTTCTTCTCTTCTTCCACATAAAACCAATGAGTTACATGTGACAGAGAAATTGTGGCACTTGCATGATAAGTGGCCAACGAAGAAACTCTAAATCTCGTAGTTTTAGGATCTTTGTATGGGCTACATATTTATGCTTGGATCTGAGAAGCAGATCTAAGGCACTTTATGGCTCCATGATGATGGAGTCATATTTTATTGCTTGTATACATTCCTGATCACATTCCGATCTCTTGTTGTCGTCACCGAAAATGAACTTTGGCCTTACCAATTGTAAATGAGAGACATCATTAAAGCGAGGAGAATAAAGCAGTCAAGCTTTAGAGCATGACCCGGATATGTAAACCACATCGGGTGAACTCTGTTATCAAGGGAAGTGTCATATCCATTATGTGTATTATGCTCTTATGTTCTTTTTTTATGAATTTCTGCACATAGGATATTAAATTCAAGCATGACATATAACACATAAGAGAAACTAAAGAGGTTTTATTCACTTTGGATTCAAGCTTATAAGACTTCAACTTTACCTTTAATTGCAAATCACTCAAGTAAAACAATCTATAGCTGACCCTTTGAAGGAGTGACAGGATCAAATAAATATTGGAAACTAATCACCCCCGGATTCGGATCAATATTCATCACATCTCTTCTTAGAGATAAGTTGCCACCATTCTAGTGAGTCTTTGACTCATTAATAGAAATTGTGTATTATTGTATCTCTGTGTTTATAGTTATATCTCTGATATAGCTCTATAATATTACTGATATATCTCTATACATTTCTTTATTATATCTTTGCTCTCATTTCATGTCGAAAATAATCCAGATCAGTGGTATTAGAGCAGGTTGCTCTTGATCATTTTTTTGTGCATGTCCCCAACAAGGTCCAAGTATAGCAAGTTGGGTCTCGATCTTGTCTCCCTTGAGGACAATCATTCTCGCATGCCCAAGAAACCCTCCATGGCGGAAGAAAATAAAGATGACAGAGCAAAAGATTCTATTAATATGTTGCTTGAGCAAGCTCTCATGCGACAGAGAGACGAAATGATGGATAATTTTTCCCACATCCTTCAATGTCTACCGATAACAGTATGTGCATCTTCATCAAGCGACCACTTTGAAGGCACCTCTCCTTTCAATGGACAATTTAATTTTGATATTCCTATATTTGAATGTCAGATAGATGCGGATGCCCTAGAAAAATGATTAAATTTGATAGAAGGTTATTTCTCTATTCACAATTTTTCCAATAGGGTAAATATCACCTTCGCACTCCTTAAGGCTCTCCCCCATGTCAAACATTGGTGGGAAACTTACTAGGAGAAAATATCCATAGAGGATTTTGGAATATATGGGGTCGATCCCACTTGGGATTCTTTCGTGGATGCAGTCAAGGAACTATATTACTCTGTTGGTAACTATGATGACCAATACATGAGATGGACCAAACTGCGAAAAGAGAGGAGCCAAACAATGTCATAGTTAACAAATAATTTCCATACCTTGCGCACCAAGATGGGTATAAAAGACTCTGAGAAACATCTGATTTTGAAATACCATGGGGCTCTACATAGGTACATCCAAATCGAGATGGATTTTCTGGAAATCTCATCACTAGGAGATGCATATCGATACGCTCTCGAAATAGAGCAGAAATTTAGGCACCATAAAAAATGAGAGTTTGGGTCTGCAAATTTGCAACGAACAAAGTATGGTAAAGATGACTTTAACAAATAGCCTCCAAAAAACCATTCCAAGCCACAAGAAAATAAGGGTAATGGAAAGACGAAGAATGACATTGGAAAGTGGTGTGATTTCCAAAAAATCCCCTGGCACAACACTGATGAATGTCGCTCAAATCAATCATCGGTGGCCGAGATAAAAGAAAAGGAGATGAATCCTGATTCATAATATAATTTAGAAAATAATGGTAGAAGACAGATCATCGATGCAGACCCCACTGCTACTGTCGCGACCACAACAATTCAACCAGAAAAACCAACATATCCTAAAGAGGGGGAGCACATTTTTCATTCGCAAATGTGGGTGAAGGGGACCTCGCTACATTTTATTGTTTATAGAGGAATCCATAAGAACCTCATCTCAACAGAGGTCCTCAAACAGTTACGATTGTTGACAACACCACACCCGCAACCATACAACATCGGGTGGCTTCGCTAGGGACGAGATATCCATGTCAGCTAGCAGTGTCACTTGTCATACGACATCAATCCCTTCAAGGATGAGGTATTATGTGATGTTTTCACACTGGATGTCTGTGATGTTGTTTTGGGCCAGCCATATATGTAGAAGCACCATGCTATTTATGAGTCTCGACCATGTAGTGTCATTATTACTCTAGGGGGTCATGTCTACAGGATACCAGAGGTATTTATGACTATTGTCCCACCTAAATAGTGTCGCAAGGTAATATCTCATACTACAACATTTAGCTTCTTCACAATCTGTTCAAAAGGTGAACATAAGGACACTGCAACCACTGCAGCCTTAGCCCAAGCACCTTCTATCCAGCAGAAGCATATCGACAAGATTGAAGAAAAGTGCAAAGATTTGTTTTTCACAAAGTCATCTCATATAACCAGACTGGTTCAAAAGGTCGAACCCTTCCAACATGAGGTTCTCGAAAACCTTCCACAAGCCTAGCATCGCAACTTCTCCAGCAAGGCAAGCAATGCACCAAGGTTCAAATTCAACAAGCGCTTCCCCCTCTCCCCCGGGAACTCAATGCAATGGTCAGAATTGCTTCCTAAGGGGGAAGGATTTATCTAGGAGGATCTTGGTAGCCACCCATCTATTCCAACTGGCTCAAAACAATTTTTTGGTAACTTACTATTTTTAACATTTTTTCGGGTCCCAAAATTCCAGGGCCATTTTGAGGGCCTAAACAACGTTTTTTCATGATCAGGAACCTAAATGATAACAAAAGGCTCTGATTGAGCCTACGAAATGAATCTCCTCGGCAAGGCCTTTCCAACGAGCTATCGTGCACCCTAAGCGAAGATCGTATGCAAAATTTACAACCCCGGGAAGTTGATGTACTAACTTACCCCAATGGGGCCCACATGACTTTTGGTACTTCATCTCCTAGGGTTAGGTTTTTTGATGTCTAGGGTTTTGGCATTCATTCTTATTGTAAAAAGGTCTTCAAAGCCTCATTGTACTCATCTTCTTGCGAATGAGCATAGGAATCACATCTCTTCTCAGAGATAAGCTACCACTATTCTAGCGAGTTTTTCACTCTCTATTTCTACAGTTTTGTACATTTCGCTCATTAATAGAAATTGTGTATTACTATATATTTGTGTGTATGTTTATATCTCTGATATATCTCTATTATATTATTGATGTATCTCTATACATTTCTTTATTATATCTCTGCTAATGTGTTTTATAATGCATATGCATTATTTTAAAATAACGCATTTGCATTTTTTGAGCATGGCATACCTAGAGCTATCAAACCAATGTGGTTGGTTTGGAATTAAGTTCAACCTAATGGGCTTGGACTAAAAAATATAGGCATACCATTTTTCTTCCAAAACTCTATTAATATGTGCAATGTCAATGATATTATTTAGCTATGCATAACATAATTTTTTTTTTATGAAAATGTAGATGCTTCTAGAACTAATTATGCAAATTTTAAATTTATAATTTTTTTTGATAATTTTTTTGTTTTTATTTTTATTTTTGGTTGTAATCATGAAGATGGGTGTCTATTTTGCTTGTTTTATGAGAAAAAAAAAACTATATTTTCACAAGTTCTTCAACTTCTGGTATACATAAGTATTTTTTTTATTTAGAATTTCACTTTACAGTAAAAACAAAACTCGTGAAGAAATTTGTTAGCTTTCCACTAACTATTTTTCAATTTTTTTTTATTGAGATTTGATATGTCAATTTGACAATTGTTTAACATTATGCTCCTTAAACATGAAAGGAATGATAATAAGTTATGTTTTCCCCCAACAATGTATCTATTATTAAACTTTTGTTTTTAACAAACGAAATATACTACAACAATCTATAGACACTCTATTTTATTATGACTATAATTTTGAATCTAACGGATGAATATTATAATTTCTAGAATTTTTTTAAGTTGACCAAGTTAAAAATGTTGTAGATTTTAAACACATGTTTTCCCCCACCTTGTATCTATCTTAATTTTTACTTAAAAGTAAAATCTAAAGATACTATTTTGAAAAGAACAGTTTAAGGATTCTGAATATAATTTTTTCTAAATTTTTCACTGTGTATTTTTAGAGATATGAATATTTCATTTCACTAAATCATAATGCCAGCTGAAAATATTATTCAGTGATTTTTTATAAAAAATAAATAAAATTAGATAAAAATAATGAAAATGAAAAAAAATTATATCCATTGAAAGTAGATTCAATTTTGCAAATGTTGGTATTAATTTCGAAACTAAATTATGAGTATTTGCAGGAGTCTGCAACCTCCAAACTTCAGGTAAGCTAGAGGGAATTCTCAGGTTCCTGCAAACAGTCCCATTCGCTAGTTTACGACTGAAAGAATCTTTCGGTCGAAAGAAATTTTTTTCAGACGAAACATGTAATTCCAACAAAATCCGTTAAAAGTAAACGATTTCCTAGTTTTTCGATCGAAACAACATTTTTTCGTCTGAATGGTGGGTGAGAGAATTCCGTCATCCGGAAACAATGAAGAGACATGTCGTATCATTTCACTTCGCACCAAATATTATAAATACGCTTTCGATCGAACACATTTAACACAATTGACTCGCTTGTTTCATGGTTTTCTAGAGCACCTAAACAAAGTTTTGAATCATCTTTTTTGTTTTTTTGAACAAGGTAATTGATGTTTTGAATACAAAAAAAAAATAAAAATTAAGTTCAAGTTTTTATTGGAATAACAATTTATATATTGAAAGCTAAACGTTGAACATAAAATTATTGATATAATTTTTTAATAATTTTTGTGACAATGAATTTTTCCTGAGACTATTCTGAAATGTTGATTTTTTTAAAACCTTTTACAAATAACTATACTCATGGGAAACAAAAGTTTGCGCAAGAGAAAATTTGATCACACTCGAGATGAAACTCACCATAACGAACAAATGAAAGAGCATTATTGGAGAAATAAACGAGAATGTGTAAATATTGAAGAAATAAACGATGATGATGTAAATAGAGATTTTCAACAAGAAGAAGTCCAACCATGTATGCATGTACATATTGTCTATATTAGAAGTGTAGAATTCAAATTTAAAATATTGTTTGATATAATTGATTGTAATTACAATTTCAAAAAAACATAAATAGATTTGTCTCATAACTTCGATGAAGATGTTGAAACCGAAATTGAAGCATAAGTCGAATCACCTATAGGTATGTACATAAATTTAGATAATACAAGATGAACACTTGTATATAGTTTAGTGAATTTAGGTTCATTTTTATTTATTTTTAATCTAAAATTTAAATTGAAATATGCAGGAGAATCTATTAGCATTGATGATGAAATATTAGAAAATGTTGATATTGACAAATTTGGGAAGAAAGAAGTTAAACATTATATAAGATATCAAACTAAGAATATGTATAATACTTTTTTCAAAGATGAATCAGTAACAGTACAAGCTCAACTTTTACTCTTTCTAATAAAGTCAAAAAATTTAAAAGAAGCTACATCATTATTGGGTATTCAAAAGTCAACAAAAGATGTAAAGGTAAAACATAATGTCTTTGACAATATAACTAGTGTATTAAAAACTTTTGGAAAATCTCAAAAAATAGATGTCATTGTTACACGTAGAGTGATATAAACAACAGTTGTTTCATCTAGCAATATAAAAGATTGTTTGACATGACACATAGAAAAAACAATGGGAATATCAAGAAAAACATTTTACAAACATAGAAAATTTTGATTGCAAATGATGAACTTTCTTGTTGGACAATGATTTCTAGATAACCCTACAAAGATAGACTTGTAGAAAATGTTAAAGAATTGGCTCGTAATTGTTGGTTGACAGAATCTTGTGTTTCACCACATACAAGGGATGTGTTGCAAAAGAAAATAGCATGAAAACAATATGAAGAACATCCAAAACACATATTTCCAATGACACAAATATAATTGTTCAATAAGTTCAAAGAAGAGAAAAAAGAAGTTAAAATTTCCATCAATACATTTGTGCAACAAAAACCATGGTTTGTTAGACCCATCATTGTTTGTGACACTTGTTGTTGTCATTATCATGTGGAATTTGAGTTATATTACGACATTTTTATTGATTTTGGTAAAACTTTATGGCCAAGTTCACCAACTCCTTCCACATTCCATGCTTTTATATATGAAATTCTATGTGAAAGAGAAGGTAATGAATTATTTTACCAAAAACAATGTGTTGGTAGAAATAAATGTGATCATTGTGGAAACCAAAGTTTGTTTCACTCAAAGTATCCTAGTGATATGAATGATCAATAATTTTGTAATATAACAATCAATTGGAAGAGATATGAATATATCAACAACATGGCTCCACATTATTCAAATGTTATTTCCAAAATGATTGATTTGAAAGTAGATAAAATCTATGTGATAGATTTTTTGAAGAAGTTTGAGGAATGAATTTATAAATACACCAAGAATTCACATAGAGCTCGATGGAAAGACCTAAGCATTATATAAGATATCGAACTAAGAATATGTATAATACTTTTTTCAAAGATGAATCAGTAACAATACAAGCTCAACATTTACTATTTCTAATAAAGTCAAGAAATTTAAAAGATGCTACATCATTATTGGATATTCAAAAGTCGACAAAAGATACAAAGGTGAAATAGAATGTCTTTGACAATATAACTAGTGTATTAAAATCTTTTGGAAAATCTCAAAAAAAAGATATCAGTGTTGCACGTAGAGTGATACAAACAGTTGTTGTTTCATCTAGCAATATAAAAGATCCTTTGACACAATATATGGTAAAAATGATGGGAGCGTTAAGAATTTTTTTTTACAAACATATAAAATTTTGATTGCAAATAGATGCAAATGATGAACTTGTTTGTTGGACAGTGATTTCTAGACAACCCTACAAAGATAGACTTGTAGAAAATGTTAAAGAATTGGCCCGTAATTGTTGGTTGACAAAATATTGTGTTTCACCACATACAAGGGATGTGTTGCGACATAGAATAACACGAAAAAAAAAATAAAGAACATCAAAGAAGAGAACAAAGAAGTTAAAATTTCCATCAATACATTTATACAACAAAAACCATGGCTTGTTAGACCCATCATTGTTCATAACACTTGTTGTTGTCATTATCATGTGGAATTTGAGTTATATTATGAAATTTTTCTTAGTTTTAGTAAAACTTTATGGCCAAGTTCACCTCCTCCTTCCACATTCCGTGCTTTTATATCTGAAATTCTATGTGAAAGATATGGTGATGAATTATTTTACCAAAAAAAATGTGTTGGTGGAAAGAAATGTGATCGTTGTGTAATCTAAGTTTGTTTCACTCAAAGTATCCTAGTGATATGAATGATCAATCATTTTCTAATATAACCGTCAATTGGAAGAGATATGAATATATCAACAACACGGCTCCCCATTCTTCAAATGTTATTTCCAAAAGGATTTATTTGAAAGTAGATAAAATCTGTGTGATAGATTTTTTGAAGAAGTTTAAGGAAGAAATTTATAAATACACCAAGCATTCACATAGAGCCTGATGGCAAGACCTACAATTCAAACAATCCCGTGAAGTATTTCCACCAGGGAAAATTTTGTCTGTAGTTGATTTTGTAGAGAATTACACATTCGTTGCACAAAAAGAAATACAGAGTGAATATTATCATTCTAATCAAGTCATTATATTTGACCACATTCGATATAGACATGCTCAATGGAGTATTGATAACATAGAAAGCACCAACGATAATCGACATGTTATTAAAGAATATCACTTTTATATAAGTGATGATCGAGAACATGACACACATTATGTACAACATTCTTTTGATAAATTTTATGATTCATTGAAAGAACGTGGTATCAAATTTGATCGACATTGGATATGGTCAGATGGGTGTGAAGGTCAGTTCAAATCTTCACGATCATTTTATTGGTTGTGGTGTATTCATAAAAAATCAAACATTACACATTGTTGGAATTTTTTTGAGACTGGTTATAGAAAAGGAGAGTACGACGGTGCAGGGGCATGTGTAAAATGAGCACCTCAAAGGTATCAGATGAACTCTCATGTCGATCAATTTGAATCCGTTGATCAAGTTGTTGAATGGTGCAAAATGGCGATAAGCCATGAAAATAATCCGTCAAGGGATGTGCGAAGGTGTGTCTATATATACATGTTACACATGTACACATGATATTTTTATTCACGTGTTCAAATTTATATGATCTTCAATCATTTTCTTGAGATATTTCAAGTTAACAAGTTCTTGTCTTGCGTAGGTTTTTTTGGTATGTTGGAATCCAAGATGTAAATAGATCAATCACATATGAAGCCGGTACAATACATGGGACACGAAAAATGCATTCAGTTAAAACAAAACACTATCAAAATGTGTTTGCATTTGATAGAAGAAATGAGTCTTCTTTTTGTTTAGTTTGCGTAGAGGACACATAATCCATAGAGATTTGCGAAAACAAAAATGCAAAATATGTTAAAGCTTGGAGACATACCGAACTTAATATATAAGGGAAAATTCCACTTGCAAGCTCAAAGGAGATGGAATCAAATGAAACTATAGTGTTAGTTGATGGCGATAGTGTTTCTGATCTTGTTAGAGAAGGTAATTTTTATGTTTAAATTTTTTCAAATAACTTGTAGATGTACTTGTGGGATAATCTAACACGAACTACTTGTTGTCGAACATATCAAATTATTTGCAGGAGATATCTTTGATGTGGTTGCACCTATAGAAAACATTGAAAATGTGAAATATTATTTGATGCGATGCAAAGAACAAAAGATGAGGTTATTAGAAGATTTTGATGATAACGGTTTTATATATGAAAGAGGATCCATCATATTGAAAGGATATTTTTTTCAAGAAACCCATCAAATCGATACTCATGTTCACTTTCAAGACTACCAGTCAGATGTCATAAGTTGTCAATATAGTCATTTGGTATGTGCAGTGCGTATAAAGTTAAGAGAAGTTCAATCAAGAAAAAAAAAAGTTAGAAAATGGAAAATGTTGAAAGTCGATCATGAACGAATAATTGAAGATGGAATACCATTACAATTTATTTAAACAAGTGACATGTACATTCCAGAATTTTATATTTTGCATTGAAAGTACACGTATTTATGAATATCTAGGATTCTAGAATCATTTCCAGTTTAGTTTACTTTCATGGTCCATTAAATTAAGAAAAGTTGTATTTTTGATGAATTATAAAGTTTACGAAGCCTTATTTATAATTTCATGGAAGAATCTATAGCTTGTATCTAAGGAACCTAAAATGACCTATACTTTGGATGATTATACTTTAATTCTACAAATTATCCAGATTGTATACACAAATCCTTTAATGCATGTAACCAATTTACTGCATATAGGATTTGTGTGCATTATTTGCAATGATTGTTCAATGCTTTTTCATATGAAGAGTATAACTTCATATCAAAACTAGGACCCATTTCCATGTCATTATAAGAGACTATTTATGGCTTAGAAAAACTTTAAAGACTTAAAAAGTATGATTAACATCCTAATTAAAGAATTCAAGGTAATACATATGATTAACATACTAATTAAAAATTGTAAAGACATCTTAAAAAGTATCAATTTTAGTTATGAAATTGTAAATTTTGATTCCAAAAGTGTTGATATTATATTAAATTGTTAAATTTGTGCATTTAGATTTCAATATCTTGAAGCAAATTGAAAACAAAAATGAAATTATGAGCTACTTGAAAAATGTGTATGATGAACCTAACACTACTTATATTCTACACATTAAACATAGTTTTCATTAAGTTTGATTGAAAAAAAATTAAGTTGAAAAAAAAATTGATTTTGTGACCTGATAACAAACAATAAAAAATAACAGGTCATCTACTAAGGCTTGGTTTGTTGCATTTATATTTTCATTTTTTTAATTGAATTTGGAGTATATTCAAAATTCAAGGTAGTGTATGATTAACATCCTAATTAAAAATTAATGCCACTAGTGAATAATTACATTAATGGTAGGTGTCATATTAATGGCACTAGTGAATACTTCCAATGTGCAGAGGATTGATAATCCATCAACCCTTTTATACCCTTTTCGATACATAAACAATTTATACCAATATAAATTTTAATGAAAATCGCTTACTTATATTAAAGTATATTTTAATTTTACATATTAAAATAGGTTCTAGATCATGTTTTTATTTCAAAGTACATGTTTTTATTTCACATTTTCATGAATAAATATATTGAAAGTTCAAAAAGAAACCAAAGATGAACATAACCAGTTTAGTGTTGGACTGTCATTTCATTGTGAATTTTCAATAAAGAAACCAAGAACTGTCTTTAATTCTTTGTCCAAAGGGAGGGGGTTTTAAATCATAGCAATAAAGGGGATAAACCAAGGATGAACATAACCAGTTTAGTTTTGTACTGTGATTTCATTGTGAATTTTCAATTTTGAGTTCATAGTTTTCACTAAATTCTGGATTGATAGGAGTCTACGCCCTATCAAAATAAAGGAAGGGCCTAGATTGATGTGATGATCAATATGATTAAATTTACAATTTGCATTGTTAAATTCAATTGATTATCACTTGAATGGAATGGAATAAAACCCATATCACCCAATGAAAACTGACTTTTACCTCGATAATCTAATACTAATTTTGCATCACCATGGACTCAAACTTTATTTTTATGTTTTCACTCTCAAAAGAAGCTCTCATATATTTTTAATATACAATATTGTTTGTTTTTTTCCATTCTAATATTATTAATATTAGGAAATTAAGAAGTCCGAAACCTAACTTGAGAAACCCTCTAGTCCTCAACCCTCATCTATGTGTACTGTCATTTGGGGTAAGGGGCTCTAAGTGGGAAAACATAATTTGATGACTTGTTTGACTATTTTCAAGCATATTTCCAAATCAAACAAAAATTAAATTATAATTTAGAAACTATAATTTGATAACTACCCAGATCTCCCATCACTACAGAATCAGCTCCACTGTATACAGAATCAACTATACTTCACATAGTACAAATCAAACAAAAATTAAATTAATTTGATAACTACCCAGATCTCCCATCACTACACAATCAACTCGACTATATACAGAATCAACTCTACTTCACATAGTAGAATGATGTTTATACAATGATGTTTATAATTAAAATGAAACAAAACATTTTTAATTTTAGCACAATATCATAAAACATAAATTAACCTTTTTTTTTTAGGTAAATAAAGTAGGATCCTTATATTAATAATTGTTTATGTATATACAATGCCACCTATTCTTCCACAAAACGGAAACCAGAATAGGTGGCTTTCAGCAAAATCTTAGAGTTTGACGCGTCACAACTTAAACAAAACAGTATGAACAAAACAGGTGTTATTCCCTGTGTGAGATCGAGCTGCCATGGATGTTGTAGGCAGGGAAAAAAATTTGGACACAAGTTGGGAACGATTCTGTGCTGGAGCATCCGCCAAAGCATCGAACATTATATCCATTCTCTGGCTAAGGATGCGTTGAATGTGCAGCTGGTCATCATGATTTTTCCGCATTTCAAAAATGATTTGGAGGTGCTTGTCCAAGAGTCTGTTTGGGGAGAGCAAAGGTGTATCTACCTCAGTTTCCTCGCTTGCACTCGTCGAATGGTCCTCCACCTGTCTGCTGGGGAGAGTTTCTTCCTCCACAATGCAGCTGCCTGTGTCAAACACCTGTTCTTGTGAATGGATTTTTATTTTTATTTTTATTTTTATTTTTATTTTTTTTTTGGGGGGGTGGCAAGAGGATAATTGAACATAGGAGTGCTCTCTTTCGTACGGGGAACCTCCTCTCCGATCGGGCAGGTACCAGGAATCAAAGGAGGTATGTAAGTGGGTGATGATGGAAGTTGAGGAAACCCCTCGCTATTATGCCTTTCACCATCATAAAAACCATAAAAATTGAAATTATAAGCTGACCACACACAAATTATCCTTTCACCATCATAAAAATTGAAAT
>JZKD02S1635310.1:70878-93561 GCA_000966675.3 Picea glauca | reverse complement strand
CCCAAAACTACTGTCCTCCCTGCCAACTAGGAAAACTACCTAGCTCCAGGATATCTACGGATATCCTGGCCCTCCGTGCCCAAAACCTTCAGCAACTCGGTGCCTCCCTTGATCACAACCACAGTCCAAAACACCTTATTCCTTGCTTATAGCAAGCCAACAGCCCACAAAATACCACAGGCTCACAGCCAATACAGTAGTGTACAGATAATTGCTACTCGCAGTAGATACTGTGGTGCAGAACTCTCTGTTAACCACAGAATACAACAGTTTATCGCAAAACACAGAGTCCAGAGGCCCTCTTCTCACCCAGCAAAATAGTTCACAGCCAAATATCACAGTACGCAGAATCTCTCTACTTCCAGCAAATACAGTGGTCCTGAGCTCACAACCCCACAGCATCCATCCCCGCCGAATGGACTGCCCATCCCCCTCTTCCCGTCCCTTATTCCTCCCTGCCGCCTCACGCAGTAACTCTACCACCAACCCCTCCACGCGTCCTCCGACTTTCATCCCCCAATAAATTTTATTGCCTCGGGATTTATGGGCTCCCGCACCCTGCATACGCAACCCTGTGCATACGTAACTCTATTGTTATCTCCATCCTTACTGACTGTCTTTTAAATTGATTTATCAGATCATTGAATGCAGTCTGTAATCAATGTTATTTTATTAACTGTAATTCTTCCTTAATTAAATCTTGCCTAATAATCTTTAATCATTTATCAGTTTAGGGGCGTTACACATACACATGTTGTCTGATCCCTTAGTTGCACCAGAAAATCAATTTTATTAATTTATTAAATATTCTTATTTCCCTCATCCACTTAAGAACATTCCTAAAAATGCTCCTCAGTGTCCCAACATTCCCTTACAATTCTTAAATGACTTACGCCTTACTTAATTCCTAGTTGAGTTCATATTTAGAAAGTTCCAAGGCAAGATTCCTTACTAAGTTAGACATTCAACTTTTTCTTTACGTTTCCCCTTTTCTTTAAGTTTCCCCATTTCTTTAAGTTTCCTATTTCTTTTAAGTTCCCCCTTTTCCCTTTTTAACTAAAAATCAATTTAGAAAGTGTAGATAAAACAACCATTTACCCTTTTTCCCTTTTAATTAAAAATTAATTTAGCAAGTGTAGATAAAACAACCATTTACCCTTTTTCCCTTTTAATTAAAAATTAATTTGGCAAGTGTAGATAAAAACAACCATTAACCCTTTTTAAAAATTTAATCCTCCATTATAATTTTGAATTTAATAAATAAGTTTGAATTTCTTACCCCCCTTCTTGTTACAGGTTTATTTATTATTATTTTTTACCACGTGTTCTACTTAGACCTAGGTTTAAATTTTACTAGGTTGGGTGACATTTTTTTTTTATTAGGAAATTTTTTTTTAAACCTTACTTATCACTTCATTTAGTTTAAGTTCATCTAGGTCCTAAGGAGGCATAGTTTTCTAGCCACTAGGTTTATTCACTTACTAGTTAAAATCGCGATGTGCCCTTTAGGACGTACTACGTGCTCCAAGGGTGCCACTCGCCTCTTTCTGTTTTCATTGCACGACGTACCCTTCAAGATGCACTACGTGCTCCAAGGGTGCCACTAACCTCTTGACTGACTCTAGTAGACATCAAACCCCTGAAGTCAATACTCTACCAGGTGATTTTGTGGAAGACTAAGGACCTCTAAGGAATAATTCCCCTACCTTATTGCACGCTTTTTATAATCATCGTGAGAGACTATCACAGTCTTCCCTCATGACATCATGGGTCTTATCGAACTAGGTAATCATTAAAATACAATTCGATCCATAGCGGGAGTGTTAGTAGGCTGTGGCAGGGCTGATGCCACACCTCTCCCTTAAGGTCTTTGGTTGTCCTACGTGACCCCTCTACTCCACATGTGAGTCTAGTTGGCAAGCTATCGTTAGCTTGCATCCATTAACGAATCATATCAGCAATAATAATCAATCATCATAACATCTAATCATATGTACATATGTCACATCAACAACATTCAAACCCCAATAGTCCACTCCCTAACTCGATCCAGAGTCCAAGGGGTTTCATTGATGCTTGTGCATCCTCAATGTCCAAAGTTCTGCACACTCACGAGGACCCAGTCAATAGCACCTATCTAAGTAAATGCGACACAATAACATATCATCAAATCCAAAATATCTCATAAGCATAATCAAAATGACCAATAGTATAATAACCCGGATCACTTGCACACAAGTGTCCTCAAGGAGTAGGTTCGCTCAGTGCGCCCAAGAGCGAGATGTTACATACACTCCCTCTTGGTTTAAAGTTCGTCTTGAAGTTTCACAGTATATAAGTGCCGAAATAAAGTGTATCACAATATAAAAGTCTATCTATCACACAAAAATGGAAATTGTTGGCGCATATCATATGCGTCCTTCCAGGTCACCGAGTGCGGACTATAGTTGTCCCACTGGAACTTGACCTGGTTTACTATTCGATGTCGTAGTTGTCGAATGCGATGGTCCAAGATGTGGATTGGCTCTGCCTTGAGCGCACCCTCGTCAGATACCTGCAAGGAACACATGTCAATAAATTTTGTAGGATCACTAATATAATGTCTCAAAACAGATACGTGAAAAACATCGTGCATATGCCTCAAAGAATCAGGCAAGGGAAGTCGATAGGCCACATGCCCTTTATTTTCCAAAATCTCGAAAGGTTCAACGAACCTAGGAGAGATTTTATCATCCTTTCCAAACTTGATCGAACTCTTATGTTGTTTCACCTGCAAGAAGACTCAATCGCCAACCTCGTAACTACAGTCAACACTGTGTGCATTGGTATAACTCTTCTATTGATCCTGCGCTTCTTTGATCCTTTGCCTTATTATTTGCATTTGATATTCCATTTCTTGGATCACTTCTGGCCCCACCAGAACCCTATCCTCAAGCTGATCCTAACTCAAAGGCGTCTGACACACTTGCCCATAAAGAAACTCGAAAGGCGCCATCTTAATGGTGCTTTGATAACTATTTTTATATGTGAATTCTACCAGTGGAAAGAATTCCTCCCAATACTTTTGTTGGTCCATCAGGTACATACGCAACATATCCTCCAATATTTGGTTTGTTCGTTCGGTATGCCCGTCTATCTCTGGGTGATACATGGTACTAAAGTTAAGTTGGGTTCCCAAGGCCTCTTGGAAACTAGTCCAAAATCGTTCAGTAAACACCGATCCTCGATTGGATATAATCCTCTTAGGCACACCATGCAGCCTCACAATCTCACTGATGAAAACTCTAGCTATGTCAGGTGCCTGATACGTCATACACACAGGAATAAAATGAGCACTCTTCATCAGAGTGTCGACTACCACAAAAATTCATTCGTGTCTCCTTACCATCAATGGAAATCCAACAATGAAATCCATCAAAATGACCTCCCATTTCGATTCTAGAATAGTGTGTGGCTGTAGTAATTATGTCAGATGTCTATGTTCAACCTTCACCTAATGACATTCTAGACATCTTGCCACGTAGTTGACTATGTATGCCTTCATCCCTTCCCAAAGAATAAGGGTTTAAGTTCTTCCCTCATCTTCGTGACTCATGGGTGAGCCATGTACACTACTCTATGAGCCTTGTTTAGGATCAAACTCCTTAACTCGTCGTTGGGTGGTACATAAATTTGACCTTTAAATCTCAATAATCCATCATTGTTCATAGTAAATCCTTCAAATTTTGGTACCATCATTGTGTTTTGTCCAATAAAATCCTTGACCTCTTTGTACCAGTTATCGTCGCACTATAAAGTTAGAATATTTTCATGTAGATTCGTCTGAAGAGGCATCACCGAAAATATGCATGGTCTCCGACTCAATGCATCAACCACTCTGTTCACAATTCTCTTTATGTAAGTAATCTTGAAATATACTTGCTAAGCAATTCTGACAAACACCATTGTCGTGCGTTCAAGTCGATTTCTGTAAAGATGAGTTGTAGTCGGTAGTGGTCCATTTTTAGTTCAAATTTATGTCTAATAAGGTAGTTTCTCCAAACTCTCAAGGCATAAACAATGGCTAACAACTCCAAATCATGCGTCGCATAGTTCTCCTCATGCCTTCTCAACTTTATCAAGATGTAAGCGATCACTCGACCGTCTTGCATCAAGACTCCGCCTAAGCCTTCCTTGGATGCGTCAGTGCATACCAAGAAGTTCGTGTCCATGTCAAGGACCTTTAGTATCGGTGCGGTTGTCAACATCTCCTTGAGCCTTTGAAATGCTTCTGTGCATTTCTCGGTCCAAACAAACTTCTTTTCTTCTTCTGCAATTTCATGATTAGATTTGCTATCATCGAAAAACCCTCAACGAACTGTCGATAGTATCCCTCTAAACCCATGAAGCTACGCACTTCTGGGACATTCGTCAGTTCAAGCCATTCCATAATAGCCTTGACCTTTGTTGGATCCACAACGATACCTTCGTCGGAGATGATGTGCCCTAAGTAATGAATCTTCGATTGATAAAATAAGCATTTAGACAATTTCCCATACAATTTGTTATCTTGTAGACACTGTAGTACCAAGCACAAGTGTACGTCATGCTCCTCCATTGTCCGAGAGTAAATCAAAATATCGTCAATGAATACTTGGACCAACTTGTCCAAGTATTCGTGGAACACCCCGTACATCAAACTCATAAATACCCCAAGGGTGTTTGTCAGTCCAAAAGGTAAAACAATAAACTCGTCATGTCCAAACCTCATCTTAAAGGTGGTCTTAGGGACAACATCCTCCTTGATTCGTAATTGGTGATACCTTGATCTCAAGTTGATCTTTGAAAACATCATCGTGCCTTTCATATGATCAAACAAATCATCAATTCTTGGAAACGGATATTGATTCTTGATCGTTGCCTTGTTCAATTGACGATAGTCAATGCAGAGTCTCTACGACCCATCCTTCTTTGGTATGAAAATAATAGGCGCACCCAACGGTGACACACTTGGACGTATAAGTCCTAGGTCTAGCAACTCATTCAGTTTCATTTTCAACTCCTGTAACTCTAAGGTAGACATCTGATAAGGCGTTATTGCTATAGGTTTAGTCCCCAATTTTAGGTTTATGGTAAATTCCAATTCCCTCTCTGGAGGCATCCCAGGTAACTCCTTAGGGAAGATGTCTGCAAACTCTCTTACCACTGGAATGTGTTCTAGACCTTCCACTACTCCCTTCTCATTTAACGCAAGGATCACATAAAGATTACATCCCGTGTGCATGCTCTTTCGTAACTGAAAAGAAGATATGAACCTCAGGGAAACTCCCTAGTTTCGACCTACAATCACGCATCTCTATCCCTCATCATCGACCAAGCTCAACCATTTCATCTTACAGTTGAGTATTGCCTCATGCGATTCCAACTAGTCCATACCGATCACGACGTCATAAGATCCTAAGATCGTGACATACAGGTTGGCCCTGGTGAAAAACTCTTCCAGGTTAAGGCTGTTACAGGATAAATCGGTAGGTGCAGACACTAACTAATCTCCCTAGATCCACCTAGATCTAGAACAAAACACACCAGAACATGACGCTTTCCTTAAGTTTTAAATATTGAATTTACTAACTAAAGAGGGATAGGTGACATACCATTTAAACATCGCTTCCTCTCGCTATCGCCATCCTAACTTTGTTCCAACACTCATACAATGATGATCCTACAAAAGAACACAATCAACCAAAATGATATTAATAGCATAAACTCAATTTAAACCTATGTATATGATCAACGAATCATACAATAAAACACAACAATCTTTATAGAAAAGAATCATATTACTGTATCATATTAAATGTGAAAGAGAGATTACAACCATGGCCTTGATGTCATAAAGTTCCTTCCAACTTTCCTTCGTTCCCCACACACTTCCACTCCAAGAATTCTGAGAGCATAGATCTGATAATATTCACAATCTATCTTGACAAAATGGCTCATCTAGACAAGCTAACAATCTCCAAAGCTCAATCAAATCCAAGCTAATCCCAAAAGTTCCAAAGCTAACCTTCTCCATGAGATCTCCTCTCCTTTTATAAGTTGAAGAGGATAAGGTGAGGAGGTTAGTATGATCCCACTAAATCATGAAAGCGAGTAAAATCCAAATCATTTAGATGCCACATCACCATGGAAGTTTCTCCTTCTAGAAGCATCGAGAAGATGCTCATTTTTTCCACGTATGAGCATTCTCACACCCTTCTTATAGAGAAACCTGTGAACCTCTCGCAACCCAGCTATGGTGCAGCCTGTGAGAATCATGCATTCTCACACCCTGCCTATATAACAACCTGTGAACATCCTCTTTAATAGGGTTTTTACAAAGGAGAATGCAACTTCTTTTCTCAGGAAAAGTTCTTCTCTCTTCTTTCTTCAGGAACTCAGGCCACTGACCCCTCTGAAAGAAACAAATAGGTTTACATCATTAACGGTCATAGGGATGACAAAAATAATGTGTAACAAAGAGCCTCTCAAAGTATGAAGTTAGAACAGAGTGATAGCTGAAATACTTTGTCAAGTGTGTGTACGGAACAAGGAACAGTCGGTCGGAAACTTGCCAGCAAACAAGGAAATACAGTACAATAATACATCATCATTGAGGTAGGCATTCCCATACTCAGAATACAAATGACTTGGAGCATAAATGTTGACATGCGAAGATCCATGTCAAGTAAGACAAGTCATGGCCACCAAACATACACTGTGGATCCATGTCGATATGACTCAAATCTGAACATAGCCACCAAAAATACATTGTGGATCTATGTGTTAATGACTCAAATTTGAACATAGCCACCAGACATACAATGTAGATCTATGTAACAGTACACTGAATATACTCCAACGCAACCTGGATCTGTCAAAAAATATCCAGGGTCTTCATGTCCACCACTCTATAGTATGAATCTAACCATGTGAATACATGTGTCAAAGTTGAACATGGTAGAAACCACTTGATTACCAGTCATTAGTGTATACCGTTAACAAGTGCGAGGGAAATCACCATTAATTTTAGTGACTCCCAAGGTACACTAATACAATCCAATGAATGTGAATAAATGAGCTGAAGTCGAAAACTGGGTGGAATCTCCCGATCATGGGTCAATAATGAAAATCCACTGTCAAAAGTGAGGAAACCTGCCATTGAGGCATGCAAGTTCCAAAATACTAACTGGTTTCTAAGTCTAATGCCTGGATAATGAGTTGAAGTCGACAGGAAAAGACTTGTCAGAGGGCCTTAATGTATCCCTCATCAATGACATGAAACGAGTAACAATATTTGATGTAGATCAAATTAACAAGTGATTCAGGACCGACTCAGGGATGGCTGACGCAATAAAAGGATTTAAGGACTATAGAAATGGCTGACACAATAGAAGGCTTTTCGGGTTGGACATATTTTTGAACATACTGATGACACACCAATTATCTTGGGAACACTGACTCAACAACAGGGATCACAGACCAATTTGTAATCTTATAAAGGAGTATGATCAGGAGACAAGTGGATTTTCCAACTTAGACACAAGGTGAGTGAAAGGGTGTCATGTTCAAAAGCGACTCTTCCATGGAATACGGGTTTAGACATATTTCTTTCCCAAATTTCCCCCCCACTATTTCTGGCGAGTACCTCTTTATTTTTACACAAGCTTGAGGATGATAACATATTCTTGTTGATGTAAGCTCATCCTTCGGATGAGTCCCTCGGAGTATATTTAACTAACCCTAGGAAGGAGTGGTTCGGTCCCATTGTGGGCCTTTTGATGTTTTTTTAATGAGTCCAAGGATAGAAAACTTGGGGGCTTTCATGTTTTGAGATTCTGAAAAACACTTAAAGAGAACTCTCTCATTTCCTTTTTCGTAAAGTAGACTGATGAGACCAAAAAAGAGATAAACTATCGCTCAATCGACGTATTCTTCAAATACTTTAATGAGTGTGAAAAGAACAAGGTCGCTCAGCAATCTTTTCATGTTTAGAGAGTCTGAAAAGAGCTTAAAGGGAACTCTAGTGGGTTCATTTTTCATATAACCTTTACGAGTCCAAAAAAGTGATAAAAGTATACTCGGTTGCATTCTCACGTATTTACGAGCACAAGAAAGAACAAATACTAATCTCGGTAACTTATTCTTATGTATTTACGAGCATGAGAAAGAACAAAGACTAAGGTCGGGATTGTTTTCTTTTTTACACAAGCTTTAAAACAAAACAAAACTATGCTTGGGATAGATTTTATTTTTACAGAAGCTTAAAAACTAAACAAAACTATGCTTGGACCTGGTTTCATTTTTACACAAGCTTGAACCAGAGGAAACTATGCTTGAGGTAGGTGGTTTCATTTTTACACAAGCTTGAACCAAAGTAAAAACGATGCTTGAACTTCCCAATGCATTATCCACGAATTCGCATGGTTGGTACTTAGCCCCTAGCTTAAGAAGCTAGCGGCTCAACTTCAGCATGAAGTCCAAAGGCTGAGGCAAATGCCCCCCAAGCTTTGTTTCATCCAACTGTAAAGGAGAATGAAATGAAGCTTCAAATACTAGATGAAGGACTTGACTAAAATAGGGAGGGGGAAAGCTATTTCATTTTTTAACGAGCTTGACACAGAAAAAAGAACTATGCTCGTAACTTTTGTTTCATTTTTTAATGAGGTTTCCATAGAGACGAAAAAACTATCCTCGTAAGTGGTTTCATTTTTTAATGAGCTTGAAATTAGAAAACTATGCTCAAGTCTGGTTTCATTTTTAAATGAGCTTGAAATCAGAAAACAATGGTCAAAGACCTCTGTTTCATTTTTTAACGAGGTTGCCTCAGAGATGCAAAATTATCCTCGAAACCTCTCTCATTGATCATGGATTCTAAGAGGACAATGCTCCGGAATGACACCATGTCAAGGGACAAAACTCGATCATGGCTTCCAAGAGGTCTTCACTGGAAGGAAGAAATACACTCTAGAAGGACACCATGTCGAGGGTCACGACAGGAGTAAAGAGATTAGGCTCTAACAACCCTATTGAAGAGATCACCATGTCAACTACTAGATCTAAGTCATCAGAAGTTGAATTCATTGGCAACAACGCCACATAATTGACCTACGGCAGGGGAAATACCGTGTGCATATAAGAATCATTTAGGGAGGTAATCCAGTCGGGGTCAATGAATGAAAATTGATCAACAGTCACAACTCATCCATCGTGAGGGAAAGATATCACATGAAAAAGGGTAGACACAATAGCTTTCATGGCATAGACATAATCTCGCCCAAGGAGTAAAGTGAAATCCAAGGGGTCTTGGACTACCATGACATCAATAAAGACATATTTCTCTCCCAAAGTTACAGGACACTGAGGAAGGGTCCCTAAAGGTTGACTAGTTCTTATGTTAAAAGCTAACAGATTATGTGTAACCGGCGCAAGCTGAGGAAAACCCAAAGCCTACCAAGCAATAGAGGACAAAATACTAATGGACGCACCTTCATCTATCAGTGTCTGAGGAACATCTTAACCAAAAACCTATACTGTAATCTGGAAAGGAATGTGAGAGGGAAGACCAGGTCTAGTTAGCACACCCCAATCAAAACGGATGGCCTCATTACTTGGAGGGGGTTCCATGCGAGAAGGAGGAATACCCATCATCATGGTAGATTTTGTATCAATGAGAAAAACATGGGCAGTATTGGGTTTACTCTCTAGCGGGAGAGTAGGATCGAACGATGGAGAGATCAAATTGACCACTTGGGTTTCATTCTCCAAGGGGAGAATGGGGTCGACAGGTGGAAACAGATCGACCACTTGGGTTTCACTCTCTAATGGGAGAGTGGGATCGACCGAGGATGGGATCGGATCAACCACTTTGTTAACACTCTCTAAAGGGAGAGTGGGATCAACTGAAGATGGGATTGGATCGACCACTTTGTCAACTAGTTCAATTAAGGACGTGACCATATTGACGACATGATCAACTGGATTGACCAGTGAAGGGACCAAAGTGATCATTCCATCAACTATAGGGGGGTCAAGAGAAAGCTTGCAATAAGCAGCTGGACATTGAGGTTGTGAAACAGTCATGTCTTCCAGGAATTTCGAGGCTTCCACCATATGAGGGCAAAGATGAGTTAGATGATTCCCTTTGCATAACATACACAGGAACTTGGCTCTACTCTTCATCTTCCCAACTATATCATGACTAGTCAACGGGAAGTCATCAGCATGTTGTTCAAAGGCTAATGACATGGGTTGGTGAGGATGTGTAGACCACGCTTCTATAACCTTGGATAAATCAGGGCAATCCTTTAGAAGATGGATACCCTTACAAAGCCTGCAAGGGTACTTGGGCTTACAGGTTGTTTGGGTGATCTTGGCATCATAAACACTCCCAACATGATTAAGAGTAATTGGTTTCTTTCCAACATGTCCGACAATGGTTGGAAGTTTGGATCCTTTCTTAATTTTCTTCTTCTTATTCTTCCTTTTCTTCTTCTCTTTATTCACCGAGTTACTAGTTTGAGAGCTTTCATTCGGAAAAGAAGATGAAATGGAAGAAGACCTTGCAAGTGAAGAAGGCGAAGAAGATATCACTAGTGAAGACAGTGAAGGATCAACATGAGGTTGATGTTATTGGGGAGAAGTGCTTATGATCGAAGCACTTACTGCATTTGGGATTACCTGAGTGGAAAACAACCATATCAGTAATCCAATTGTGAGTTCTGGAAGGCTCAAAGTAGCAATATGAGGAGGACCAATGTTTCCGTAAGAAGGAAAAACAAAAGGTTCCCTTGGAAAAGGAGTTCCTTCATTGGTCATTCCGGAAACTGACACCATAAAAATAAAGATCCAATCTAGAGACCACTAGTGAAAACAAACAACACACATTAAAAATCCAGTAAGAAAACAAGCAAACAAAACATTCTCACAATGAGCACACTAGTTGGTGATGAAATCCAATGTCACGGAAACAAATTAAGAAGGGGCTAAGATAAAGCAGGTGGAAAATTTACATTAATGACCTATTTAACGGACTTACGCCTTGGTGCAAGCTCCCACACATAATCGTGGGTATACCCTCCAAGGAGCCTGAGTGAGTTTGGCCAACATCGATTCTAGGTACCGTGAAGACTTGCCCCTCCACAGTCACCTCATGTAAAGAACCTAGAGAGATAGGCCACTAAGGTTACCAATTACTACAGTGATGCCTGGGGAAATAGTCAACAGTCTGATCCACGTGCAAAGGCAGGGTATCTAGCCTGAAATCAACTCGAAATGCTTCCACTCATAATTGTGGGTATACCTTCATGTGACCCCCATAATACGCACAATCTCTACACCAAGACCAACAAAGCAAGGTGAGTAACTCTGTCAGTCTTAATGTGACCTCGTGATTGACCCCTGTGTGAGAAGGGCTTCCTAGGACAAAATGTAGTAAGTGGATTTAACTCTCCCTATCACAAGATGCTATGTTTGTTTTCATCTTTGGAAAGTTATCTTTCACACCTATTACAAATCGCTACAACTAATCGAATGTAGGTTTGCTACCAGAAAATATAAAAATGTTTAATCAATTTTTATAAGCGCTTTATTTTATGGTTGTTGTTACTCAAGAGGAAAATGGTGTGGACAATATGGTGTTTTGACCAACTCAAAAATTATGCAAAGAGATGAAGATGCAATTCTTTCATTTCAATGAAAGCTATGCTACGAGAAGGAGAAAACATTTATCATTCCCATATGCACAATGTCCCAAAATTTATTAAACTCATCAATATAAAGATTCTCAAGAAATGAGAAAATGAGATTATACACCAATGCACAATTCATGGCAAAAAATGCCATGAATCATGCAATTTCTCTACTTCAAATGCAAGGATGCCCCCGATCTAATATAAAGAAAGAAATTAAATCTTTTTGTTTCAAAAATTTCACTAAAAGCAATAATGAACTTTCTTAAAACAAAGAAACTCAAACTAAAAGTTTTCTTTTAAGGTGAACTATTCAGAAGAAATCTGATCTTTCCCTAAACAATCCAAAAGGAAACACATGCTTTGTAATTGAAAGACACTCAAAGAAAGAGACTAATCCTTCAAAACCAAACAAAGAATGGCTAAAATCAATTCAAAGAATGTCAAGAAGACTGTAAACAGATCAATATAGGCTCCAAAATTTCAATCCAACTAATCAAAGAAAAATTGGGCATCAAAAGATAGGAAAGACTAATTCCAAACAAAAATTTCAAATGGGTTCACAACCTAGCTATAGGGTGCAGTGCGGAAATCAGTGGATTTCGCAGGATGGACATAGGTAGGGTGCGAACATGTCGCACTGGATTACATAGTAGGGTGAAAAACTGAGAGGTTTTCGTAGGCTGTAGATTAGTACAGTGCGAGACTACTTGAAATCAAAGAGAATTTGGAAAAGGACAAAAGAGTCTGAGTGAACTTTCAGATCTAGAGAGTCTGGATGGATCTCCCACAGACTCAGAAACCAGAAAACAAGCAATCAAAGCAAGGGAAACTAGACTAACTAGGAAACAATTCGTTCCCTAGTGGAGTCACCAATTTTGTTACAGGATAAATCGGTAGGTGCAGACACTAATTGATATTCCTAGATCCACCTAGATCTAGAACAAAACACACCAGAACATGATGCTTTCCTTAAGTTTTAAATATTGAATTTACTAACTAAAGAGAGATAGGTGACATATCGTTTAAATGTCACTTCCTCTCGTTATCGCCATCCTAAATCCCTTCCAATACTCATATAATGATGATCCTACAAAAGAACACAACCAACCAAAGTGATAGTAATAGCATAAACTCAATATAAACCTATGTATGTGATCAAGGAATCATACAATAAAACACAACAATATTTATAGGAAAGAATCATATTAATGTATCATATTAAATGTGAAAGAGAGATTACAACCATGGCCTTGATGTCATAAGGTCCCTTCCAACTGTCTTTCGTTCCCCACACACTTCCACTCCAAGAATTCTGAGAGCATAGATCTAATAATATTCACAATCTATCTTGACAAAATGGCTCATCTAGCGAAGCTAACAATCTCCAAAGCTCAATCCAATCCAAGCTAATCCCAAAAGCTCCAAATCTAACCTTCTCCATGAGATCTCCTCTCATTTTATAAGTTGAAGAGGATAAGGTGAGGAGGTTAGTATGATCCCACTAAATCATGAAAACAAGTAAAATCCAAACCATTTGGATGCCACCTCACCATGGAAGTTTCTCCTTCTAGAAGCATCGAGAAGATGCTCATTTTTCCCCCGTATGAGCATTCTCGCACCCTGCTTATAAAGAAACCTGTGAAACTCTCACAACCCAGCTATGGTGCAGCCTGCGAGAATCATCCATTCTCGCACCCTGCCTATATAGAAACCTGCGAACATCCTCTTTAATAGGGTTTTTACAAAGGAGAATGCAACTTCTTTTCTCAGGAAAAGTTCTTCTCTCTTCTTTCTTCACGAACTTAGTCCACTAACCCCTCTAAAAGAAATAGATAGGTTTACATCATTAAAGGTCATAGGGATGAAAAAAATAATTTGTAACAAAGGCTACAGCCTGTAACCTTCCCACCAACCTTTTGTTTGGCTCCCGAATCCATTTCTACAAAGATAAACTCGTCCTCTTCGACTGTTTTTACCTTAATTATTTTAGTGCTGCACCAAAAATAAAACTTTCGGTAGCACTTGGATCTATAAAAATACTAAGGGTCTGGTCAGCGATGGTACCTAAGGTTTCAAGCACATTCGACTGGTTCTATGCCTAGCGATTATTCACCACTGCTAGAATCCGATGGGCCTTGCCCAAATCTCCCATGGTAGTGGTTTCGGCTAGTCCAGATGCTCTGGTCCTCTCCATTGGGCAACCATGCTGGTAATATGGTTCCCCGCATGTCCAACACCCTTTCTTCAATCCAGTACTCCTAATACCCAAAATAGAAGACGACGGCCCATCGGCTTGGAACCTTGGTCTATTTTGATGAATAGGCCTAAATTGTTGTTGTAGCGGTCAAGGTTGTTGTTGGTGCTATTTTTACACATTATTTTCGTCATCCCTATGATCGTTAATGATGTAAACCTATCCATTGCCTTCATAGGGGTTAGTGGTGTTAGCGATAATTCTTGTCATGGGCTCGAGAGCATTCGGGTCTGCAGTTGTATGAAGTGATCAAGCGCAGCTCAGTAGAATCCTTGTTTTTCCAAGTAGCAGGTCAAGCGAGCGAGCAAAATGTCGTCGACAGCATCCAAGGTCTATTTTTGCAAAGAAGATCAACGGTCGATGGGTAATTGCAGTCAGCCGAGTCACGCCAAGTACAGCGCAGAAGTTTTCTAAGAGGTGAACGGTCAGAATTCTCCGCGGAGAACTCGCAAAGTAACGAGGGTCGTTGATCACGATCAGTTGATGAGTGGGTTCATTTCTTGAACTCGGGGTTCATGAGTTCGGAGGGTGGACCATATCCCTTAGTTGCGTGAGATCGCGAGTCGCGAGAATTGTGGAAAGAAAAAGAGCCATTGCCTCGCGGGATTTCGTGGAGGGAGAGTGCCAAGGTTCGACGCTCCAACTCGTGAGGTCGCGAGTTGCGAGAGGTGCTAGCACTCAAGCCTTAGCCGACGGTTACATGTGGAGGGCATCGACAGTAAAAAGAGCTACACAGTATTTCTCAGAAGATATCAGTCGTCCATCCAGAGGGACACGTGGTGTGCGATTAGGCTCCTCGCCTTTTCGCCCATCGCGAAATTGAAACATGAGGGCTAACTCCCCCCAACCGTGAGACATGAAGTGCCGAAGGCGTCCAGGACCCGGGCCCACAGTATTGTCGAGAAGATCTCATCTGTCCATCCAGAGGCACACATGGTGTGTGATTAGGCTCCATCGCCTCCTCGCCCTTTGCAACTTTAAAGAACAAGGACCAGCCTCCTCCCAGCTGCGAGACGCGAAGTAGTGAGAGCATTCAGGCCCTGGGGCCCACAGTGGTGTCGAGTGAGTTCAAGACCGTCAGATCTCAGAGGGACGCATGGAACTAGATTGAGCCACCTCAGCATTTCACTCATCATGATTTTAGTCAGCGAATGTTATCCCTTTCACATTTGCGAAGCGCCGAAAGCATTCAGGGCTCGGGCCCACGGTATCGCCGAAAGTGATCTCAGCCGTCCATCTGAAGCGGACGCCTGGCGTGCGATTGGGCTCCTCGCCTTTTCACCCATCGTAACTTTGAAGCAGAAAGACTAGCTCCTCCCAGCCATGAGTCCCGAAGTACCGAAGGTGTCCAAGGCCCGGGCCCACAGTATTGCTGAGAAGATCTTTGTCGTCCATACAAGGGGACGTGTAGTGCATGATCAAGCCATGTCGCCATTTCGTCTGTCGTAACCTTGAAGCATGAGGAGCAGCCTCCTCCCGTCCACGAAACACAAAATGACGAAAGTTCCTTTGAAGATAGGCACAGGGTCACAGCCCGTGGTCACTTGGGGGTGATAGAGAGAGCTATGCAGGAAGGTCCGTCGCGACTTCCAGTTGCCATCAGGCCCGTCCTCGAGCCTGGTTTTCGCTCAAAAAAAATGAAGATATGAGGAGGTGGTTGAAACCTCGCCTCACTCCTTAAATAGAGGGCATGGAGGGTCTGGAAAGCGGTCTACTCAAGGGGGTCATGTGTACCCATTCTTCCAGAGAATCCATGCCTGAGTTCTCGACTAGCCGAAGGAAGACTGCACACTCTAACTCGACATTTACTGACTCAGCTACTCCCCCTGCGGGAGCCATGCGCAGTTAAGGTGGTGTCCGACAAAAAATATCAGTATGAGTTTGATTGAAGGGACACCAAGCCTTGGGCAACTGGGCACACCTCTGTTAGGCGATTTTCTCTGAGTATATAAACTCAGTCTTTGTATTTTTGTAAGATATCGATGGTAGAGCGCAGCTCCCGATTATAAAAGTTTTAGCAGACATTCTAGCTTTCTGGTCATGCATCTGTATACGAGATTTCTTATTTTATAACAGACAATCTTCTTAATCCATCTAAGTTTTCATCTTATACTAAGAGAGTTCATGATCGACTGATTCGCACGAATTATGGAAACTCTGTTGTGATAAAGGATTTATTATGGCATTATTGTTTTCTATGGTTTTCTGTGTTTGAACGTAGGAAGATCTTGCGTTTAGATGTCGTGTTCCATAGTCTGTTAGGAACCTGATGTTTACGACAGACCTTTGCATCTCTCTGATACAATTCTTCCCCCTACTCACCCTTACTACGACTCACTGTCTGAAGTTATCTAAGACCTCACTTGCCCATGCATGCCTGGCCTAGTTTCGAAGTTAGAACCACATCGTTTGAGTTAACCTCCATCCGATCACCCCATTAAAAAAATCGTGACATAAACTGATGGGCGTCGAACTCTGCTCTTGTTGCAATCCAGGGGTGACTTCCGTCGCCAACATTTCTGGCGCCGTTGCCGGGGACGAAGTTGAAGATTTTCCATGGGCAGAACGACATTGAGCCTCTGATTCTGAAAGTGCATAAGACATCAGAGCCCTTCAAGATTGCTACTGTGCACCTGGAGACTCCATTGTTTCCACATCACTGTTTCAGCTGTGACTACTGTTAGCACACCTGAAAGCTGACCCTAAGGATCTTTCTTGAGAAGGTTTCAGCAGTTTCTTTCTCAGCTTAAGAAGATTCTTGGGGTAACAACAATGTTAAGATCTGGCCTTTGATGGTGAAAAAGGACCAGACACACTTGAAGCTGCGCATCTTTCACCTGGCAACTCCACTAGTTCGATATGGAGAAAATTCTGGCTCAAAGGTTTGCTTTCTGTGACTTTTCTCAGATAGTTGGTTTTCCTAATGCACTTCCTAATAGAGACCAATGGGAATATTTCCTCCCGGAATTTCATGCATCAAATTGGGAAGAACCAGCTGAGCATTTACTAGACTTCCATGAGGCTATCCACTGACACAATATCACACATGAGGATGTCCAGATTAAGCTCTTCAGGTATTCATTGAAGGGAGCTGCTCTTGAGTGGTGTCGATCTCTTCCCGCCACAAGCATCCTCTCTTTAGCAGGTTTTCATATAGCTTTCAATTCATTTTGTAAAGACTACTATCCAGCTGTTCGCTTGTTTGAAAGCTGTTGTGAAGAGTTTTCTTCGCTTCATGAAGCCCTTACTGTGGAGGAAAGCATCTGCTGTAAAAAATTTGAGGTGTTGAATGATATGAGTGGTGTTAGCTCAAGGATGGAAGCATCTGACATCATATCGGATGCGTCTGTTCTTTTAGATGTTCATGAAGATCAATACGCCTCTTGTGGAGATTATGAGTTTGTAGAGAAGATGTGGTCCATGGTAGATGGTTCACCTAAATGTCGGGTTGAAGCAGATATTCCTAGCAACATTGTTTCTGAGGATGGAGACCTTCCCGTTTGTAAAAAGGAAGAAATCCTCCCAGATATGATTATATCTGATGAGGGCGATAAGGATAGAAGACTAAGGAAGGAAGTTGCTCTGAGTGAACTAATGATATCTCTCATTGCCCAACACGTAAGGTTGAAATCTGAGGACAATGGGGAGGATTTTCTAGTCTCCAAGGCAAATGTTCTAGATGGTTCTCTCGAGGAGAATATTGAAGATCTCGTAAGCGCCTTAAAATCTGTCCCCGATGAGCTTGTTGTCTCAGAACAAAACGATGAAGTGGTAGTTGTGGAGGAGGACTGTTCTCTTTTTCTTCATGAGATTTCCCATGATGTATTTACATTTGGGATTGAAAAGGAGGATCTAGAGATCGTTCCTTTTTTGCAAGATCAAGAAGCTTGGTGCTCACCCAGCTTTAACGAATATTCAGTTGAGGAGCAGCAGGGCCCCACATCACAGATTGATGACCTGAGTAGCAGCCAGCCCGTGTATGACAACTATGAATCAGGGTCTGAGCTGGAAACCCAGAACTTCCAAGAGAATACTGCAGAGCCTTCTCCTCTGTTCATAAATGAAAGACAATGTGAGGAAATCAACCTCCTTGAGCAGCAAATCGAAAAGCAGAGCTTACCCACAGGTCCTATCTATGATTATTATGACTCTGACCCTTGGGAGAGCCAAGAAGAGGAACCAGAAGAACCAAAGGAGCAGTCAAAGATGCAGTTTACAGACTGCGCCGAGCCAGTCAGCGAGCAGCCACCGCTCGAGAGAAGCAAGCCCATTTCAGTTATCCACCCACCTGTGCTTATTAGAGATATTTGGCCGTAGGTGAACAACTGTGTAACAGAAGAGGTTGTCTGTCGCCAATTTCCTAAAATTTTCCACTCATTTGATGACCCTGTCAGCGAATACATGGAGTGGCATTTCCCTTATGCTTTGGAGCCGCCCTATTTCATCTCAACTCCAGCCTGTAAGGAGGAGTTGATGAGTGTAACCATTCTTCTGTCATGGCTACACCATCTGCTGATGATCATTGACAAAAGGAAGGAGCTTCTATCCAGGAAGCTGCTTGGATGGCTATGGTGGAAGTTTTCTTTCACCTAGCCCATGTAAAATATTTTATTAGCATTAGGACTATATATAAATAAGCTCTTTTGAGCACATAGCTTTATTTTGTTACTTTTATTTTTCGGCTTGTATTTTCAATAGCAGGGTATTTTGGGCTTGACTCCATAGCCCAACGACAAGGCACTGAAGCTACAGAATGAGTTCTTAGAGCATCACAGGGATGACTCTATCCCCCATGGAGCCTAATGTTAGCGATAATTCTTGTCATGGGCTCGAGAGCATTCGGATCTGCAGTTGCACGAAGTGATCAAGCACAGCTCGGGAGAATCCTTGTTTTTCCAAGTAGCAGGTCAAGCGAGCGAGAAAAATGTCGTCGGTAGCATCCAAGGTCTATTTTTGCGAAGCAGATCGACAGTCGGTGAGTAATTGCAGTCAGCCGAGTCACGCCAAGTATAGCACAGAATTTTTCTAAGAGGTGAACGGTTAGAATTCTCTGCGGAGAAATCGCGAAGTAACGAGGGCCGTTGATCGCGATCAGTTGATGCGTGGATTCATTTCTTGAACTCGGGGTTCGTGAGTTCGGAGGGTGGACCATATCCATTGGTTTCGTGAGATCGCGAGTGGCGAGAATTGTGGAAAGAAAAAGAGCCATCGCCTCTCAGGATTTCGCGGAGGGAGAGTGACAAGGTTCGACGCTCCAACTCGCGAGGTCGTGAGTTGTGAGAGGCGCTAGCACTCAAGCCTTAGCCGATGGTTACGTGTGGAGGGCACTGACAGTAAAAAGAGCTACACAGTATTGTCGAGAAGATCTCAGCCGTCCATCCAGAGGGACGCGTGGTGCGCGATTAGGCTCCTCGCCTTTTCACCCATCGCGACTTTGAAACATGAGGACTAACTCCCCCCAACCGTGAGACACAAAGTGCCGAAGGCGTCCAAGACTCGGGCCCACAGTATTTCCGAGAAGATCTCATCCGTCCATCCAGAGGGACACGTGGTGCGCAATTAGGCTCCATCGCCTCCTCGCCCTTCGCAACTTTAAAGAACAAGGACCAGCCTCCTCCCAGCTGCGAGACGCGAAGTAGTGAGAGCATTCAGGCCCTAGGGCCCACAGTGGTGTCGGGCGAGTTCAAGACCATCAGATCTCAGAGGGACGCGTGGCACTAGATTGAGCCGCCTCGGCATTTCTCTCATCACGATTTTAGTCAGCGAAGGTTAGCCCTTTCACATTCGCGAAGCACCGAAAGCATTCAGGGCTCGGGCCCATGGTATCGCCGAAAGTGATCTCAGTCGTCCATCTGAAGAGGACGCCTAGCGCGTGATTGGGCTCCTCGCCTTTTCGCCCATCGTAACTTTGAAGCAGAAAGACTAGCTCCTCCCAGCCGCGATTCGCGAAGTGCCGAAGGCGTCTAGGGCCCGGGCCCAGAGTATTGCCGAGAAGATCTCAGTCATCCATCCAAGGGGACGTGTAGTGCATGATCAATCCATGTCGCCATTTCGTCTGTCATAACCTTGAAGCATGAAGAGCAGCCTCCTCCCGTCCACGAAACGCGAAATGCCGAAAGCACCTTTGAAGATAGGCACAGGGTCACAGCCCGTGGTCACTTGGGGGTGATAGAGAGAGCTACGCAGGAAGGTCCGTCGCGACTTCCAATTGCCATCAGGCCTGTCCTCGAGCCTGGTTTTCGCTCAAAATAAATGAATATAGGAGGTGGTGGTTGAAACCTCGCCTCACTCCTTAAATATAGGGCATGGAGGGTCTAGCAAGCGGTCTACTCAAGGGGGTCCTGTGTACCCATTCTTCCAGAGAATCCATGCCCGAGTTCTCGACTAGCCGAAGGAAGACTACACATGCTAACTCGGCATTTACTGACTCAGCTAATCCCCCTACGGGAGCCATGCGCAGTTAAGGTGGTGTCCGACAAAGAATATCAGTATGAGTTTGACAGAAGGGACACCAAGCCTTGGGCAACTAGGCACGCCTATGTTAGGTGATTTTCTCTGAGTATATAAACTCAGTCTTTGTATTTTTGTAAGATATCAATGGTAGAGCGCAGCTCCCGATTGTAAAAGTTTTAGCAGACATTCTAGCTTTCTGGTCATGCATCTGTATATGAGATTTCTTATTTTATAACAGACAGACTTCTTAATCCATCTAAGTTTTCATCTTATACTAAGAGAGTTCGTGATCGAATGATTCGCACGAATTATGGCAACTCTGTTGTGATAAAGGATTTATTATGGCATTATTGTTTTCTCTGGTTTTCTACATTTGAACATAGGAAGATCTTGCGTTTAGATGTCTTCTTCCACAGTCTGTTAGGAACCTGATGTTTACGACAGACCTTTGCATCTCTCTGATACAATTCTTCCCCCTACTCACCCTTACTACGACTCACTGTTTGAAGTTATCTAAGACCTCACTTGCCCATGCATGCCTGGCCTAGTTTCGAAGTTAGAACCACATCATTTGAGTTAACCTCCATTCGATCACCCCATTAAACAAATCGTGACATAAACTGATGGGCGTCGGAATATGCTCCTGTTGCAATCCAGGGGTGACTTCCGTCGCCAACAAGTGGCATGAGTTCCTGAAGAGAGAAGGGAGAAGAACTTTTCCTGAGAAAAGAAGTTGCATTTTCCCTTGTAAAAACCCTGTAAAAAAGGAAGTTCGCAGGTTGTTATATAGGCAGGGTGTGAGAATGCCTGATTCTGGCAGGTTGCACCATAGCTAGGGTGCGAGATGTTCACAAGTTGCTCTATAGAAAAGGTGCGAGAATGCCTACACGTGGGAAAAACAAGCATTTTCTTAAATCTTCTAGAAGGAGAAACTTCTATGGTGAGGTGGCATCCAAATGGTTTGGATCTTACTCACTTTCATAATTTAGTGGGATCATCCTAACCTCCTCACCTTATCCTCTTCAACTTATAAAAGGAGAGGATTTCTCATGGAGAAAGTTAGCTTTGGAGCTTTTGGGATTTGGCTTGTTATTGTTAGCTTGGTTAGAGTGGCTTTGAGATTTGCTTTGTCAAGATAGATTGTAAATAGTATCAGATCTATGGTCTCAAAATCCTTGGAGCAAAAAGTGTATGGGGAACGAAGGAAAGTTGGAAGGGACCTTACGACATCAAGGCCATGGTTGTAATCTCTCTTTCACATTTAATATGATTCTTTCCTATAAAGCTTGTTGTGCTTTATTGTATGATTCATTGATCACATACATAGGTTTATATTGAGTTTATGCTATTACTATCACTTTGATTGGTTGTGTTCTTTTGCAGGATCATCATTGTATGAGTATTGGAACAGAGCTAGGATGGCGATGGTGAGAGGAAGCAACATTTAAACAGTATGTCACCCATCCCTCTTTAGTTAGTAAATTCAATATCTAAAACTTAAGGAAAGCGTCATTTTCTGGTGTGTTTTGTTCTAGATCTAGGTGGATCTAGGGAGATCAGTTAGTGTCCACACCTACCGATTAGTTTGATAACAAAATTGGTGACTCCACTAGGGAACGGATTTTTTCCTAGTTAGTCTAGTTTCCCTTGCTTCGATTGCTTGTTTTCTGGTCTTTGAGTCTGTGGGAGATCCATCCAGACTCTCTGGATCTGAAAGTTCACTCAAATTTAGTCCTTTTTCAAATTTTTGCTTGTTTACCGGCATTCTCGCGTTGTACCCTTTAGTGGCCTGCAAGAAACACCTGAGTTTGCACCCTCGTGTTAAGTCCAGTGCGAACCGCTCGCAATCAACCTTTGTTCAGCCTGCGAGAATCTTTGATTCTTGCACTGTAATACACTACTAGCCTGCGAACTTGTTTGTAAAAAATTTTGGATTGGGTCTTGTCATTTTTTGATGCCTAGTTTTGCTTTGAACAGTTGGATTGAACTTTTGGAGCCTATATTGATCTGTTTACAGTCTTCTTGACATTCTTTGAGGTGCTTTTATCCATCTTTTCTTTGTTTGGTTTTGAAGGATTAGTCTCTTGCTTTGAGTGTCTTTCAATTACAAAGCATGTATTTTCTTTACAATTGTTTAGGGAAAGATCAGGTTTCTTCTGAATAGTTCGCTTTAAAAGAAAACTTTTAGTTTGGGTTTCTTTGTTTTAAGAAAGTTCATTATTGATTTTAGTGAAATTTTTGAAACAAAAAGATTTAATTTCTTTC
>JZKD02S1635310.1:31888-44995 GCA_000966675.3 Picea glauca | reverse complement strand
CCCCTTGATTCGTTGTCACTTAAGTTGACCCAATTCGATTCTTCCTTCAATTTTCTGAAAAATATATACAGAATTTACTTGAGGGAAGGGGGTTCGCTCTTATCTTTGTGAGAAATTACCCCTTGACTGACGGCGCACTCGCCTGCACAAAATTTTAGGGAGTCAGTGCCACTGTCGAGTGAATCCTTCGCTCCTGTCCAAACTGCAAACGATACCTTTATTCTGATCTTTCTTATTTCCCTTTTTGGTTTCAAAATCTGCATGCTTCATTGTTGGGGAAGTAGGTTCGGTGGCTCTGCATGCTAGGCCACCCAAAACAACAATGGTATGTTTATTTCTGAGCTTAGTCACTGCTCCTTTAACTTTTAAGGAAAACCTTACCTTACTCCCTCTGGAAACATCTGACGACCCCTTTCTCCTTGAGTGAACAGTCAAGCGCGTAGTCTTTGTTTTAACTGTAATGGTGAAGCGTTCCCCCCTTGAGTGTTACCTGTCCACGCAATTTTGAGCCCAGTCTCCTTTAGGTGGAATTGTGTAGCAATTCCTCCCATGGCTTACCCTTTCAGCGCATTTCTTGAAGCACGTGGTCAACCAATTAAGTGGAATTGTGCAGCATCTTACCCTTGGTGATTCCTGTCAGCACAATTCCAATCGTCCAGACAATACAAGTGGGTTGGGGAGCGTTTTTCCTTTTGGTGGTTCCTACCAGCAAAAATCATTTTTGCTTAGTTAATAATTTCAATGTAATGTGCTTGATATCCACTTGGTCTTGGCTTCCGATAACCCTAGGCTCGTGAAGAACCCTGGTTTGCTACCCTCATTCAACACCTTTTAGTCATCTATCAACTTAGTTTTTTTCTTCATGCTTTTGTATAAGAATACGCGAGCTCTTGAGCGAGCGAAACTTCTGGCGTGATCACTGGTGAGGCAAGTTTATCCCCTGGTTAGAAACCTACCTGTGTAACTTGCTGCCAACCAATTTCAGGATTCGTAAGCTATTTCAAAGTCTGATATAACGCCCTTCCCCTCCTCATTGCAATTTTTTCCCTTATCGACTGTCAATTTTAGCGGCCCTTGCCAATCGTTAATGTCTGCCCATGGATTATCGTGGTTCCATGCCCAAATCGTTTGATTACCCGTGATATTGCAGCGCTTGCCAGTCTTAATCACTGACAGCATATACCTTGGCACTTGCCTTCTCTAAAGGCTGAATTTTCACTTATGTGTGGCTCAACTAGAAGCCCGATGCTTGATTTGCATTTTTCCTGGCTTGTACTGTCGATCTTGGGATGAAGGCTTCTCACTCTAACTCTTGGAGAAAGAGAAAACCATATTCTCGTCTTGGGTTGTGTATTTACTCTTATGGAAATTGCTTCCTCTATTCACGGACACTAGGTAAATTCTTGTCCAAGTTAATTATTATTTTTGGCAGAGGATATCTTGATAGACATCACAACTTAGACCATCCTTGAATCCCCCAAGGCATCACTTGGATTACCTTATATTTATATTCAGGAACCCAACCCTCTAAATCCTAAATAAAATTCAATCTTAATTAATTCAATAAAGGATTGATGAGAAGAATTACCCCTTGCATTCCTTAGATCAACCTAGAATAGGTGGTTTTTTTTAAAAGTACCGTATAACATAAATTACTTTGAGGATGAGTTTTAGTAATTGTAATTAATAAGGTATAACATCCATTAGGGATGCCACCTAAATCTTGATGTAATAATTAATTAAATAAAATAGACATTCAATTCTAATTATTATATGACTTGATTCAGTTTAGAATTGGTATTATTGTTAATATACAATGCAACTTGCGTTTTTAGTATTGTTAAAAGGGTTGAGTTCTTCCTTAATTTTCAGTACAAACTTTAAAGTGGATTTATATTCTTTAGCTTAAAGAAGGTTGGCTCGACATGTGGGAGTTTAATTGGAAGTGTATCTTAATATTGATTTCTATTTTTGTAAAAGGAAGGCCTTATTAAAGAAACCATAGTTGAGCTACTAAAGTGTTGTACACGTTATTGAAGTTGTATCACTTGATAAGCACTATGTGACTTGAATAAAACTAACTGGACATCATGATAATATTAATTGGATCACTATCTAATGCTAAGAATGTACCCATGTTCTTATGTGTCTGACCAGTCCTTATGTAATTCCTCGTACTCTTCATACTTAGTTTACTCTTGCGCTTTTAAATAAAGATGATGTATGATTTTTTTAGAATCTGTTTACTCTTGCACCTTTAAATAAAGATGATGTATGATTGTTTTAGAATCTGTTTACTCTTGCACCACTAAATAAGTTGATGTATGATTGTTTAGACTTTAGTTACTCTCACGCCTTGAAAATAATGTGGATGTATGATTAGTCATGTGATTAGATTCCTTGTGCCATGAGTAAAACTAACGATTACTCTTGCACTATGGATTATGTGGATGCATGTTTGTTTTAGAATTTGTTTACTCTTGTGTGATTAAATAAAGTTGACATGTGATTGTTTAGTAGTTTCATTTCTCTTGCATCTTGTGATAATAGTAGTGCATGACTGATAATCTAGACTGGAGTTATTAATTGTGATTGGATTAGCGAGAATTAGACACCTCCTTGTTCCTCAGAACAGTCGTCAATCTTGAGACCTTAAGTGGTCAAAATCAATCGGATGAATCATGGGCTTGTGTGTTGCTTATGTGTCATAGAGGTCCTAACCATGCAGGATAGGTTGGGTGGGTAGCTCATTATTTTTCAGTGGCATGGTTAAATCACTTATTGATATCTCACTTCAGACAATCTTGATGTGTTGATTGTGTTGTTAATTATTATGATGATGCATTAATTAAGCACAACTATTGATTATGATTATGCTTGACTTATTCATTGTTTATGTGTTGATTTTATGTTGCTTTTATTTATGTTAATGCATTTCTTATGTGTCATTTAGTCATGATGATGTATCACTTGCGATGTCGTTTATCATGTTGTAACAAATTTAATAGCCTATTGCAACAGATTTAAAAAAAAAAATATTTACCTTTTATACATCGCTATAAGGTTGTTACAATAACATAATATTTTTTTTTTTAATGAAAATGTAGATGCTTCTAGAACTAATTATGCAAATTTTAAATTTATAATTTTTTTTTTATATTTTTCTTATTTTTTATTTTATTTTTAAAAATAATTTTCTAAGACAAGATATCATTATTATAAAATATAGGTCTTTATATTTTCCACTATAACTTTTCATTATCCTATCCATTTCCAAGAAATTTTGAATCCCAAGGAGAGCTGTAATTTTGTGTACAAATTGAAGATGGAATTTTATGTTCAAAGGAACCTTTTTGCTTAATTTGAATGTTATTTATGGCTACTTTGCAAAGGATGTCATCAACATGACTTGAAGAGAATTACTTGGCCTATGTGATCTATATATATATTCACAATCTTTAATATTAATCATAAAATTTTAGTTCTATAACTTTGGATTCTATTAAAAACATGGATTAGGTATACAAAAGAAAATAAAAGAAACACCACATGTGGAAAAATATTTTTATTAGTTGACATAAGGTAACACAAATAGAATATTATAGCATATTGATATTAACTTTAGTTTCGAAACCTTGATGACCATATACAAAAAAACGCTAGAAGTAGAATGCAAGGAAACGTTAGGTGAAGATGCATTTTTTTCTATATGAGAATTAGGGAGCTAGTACCATGCAATGCCATTCCATGGAGGTGCCCCTTCTTCCTTTAGTTTTTAGATGGAGGACCCAGTACCACTAGCACTTGGTAACCTCGTAAGAATCAAAGAGAATGGATCTTGTGACATCATTAGATATTAAGCCTTAGTAGAGAGGGTTAAACCACATAGAGAGTGAAACACACACGCACATGTCGACATATAGATATAAAGTGGTATAAAAACATTAAAGTTGGATTATAAATAAGAAATAATGTTATATTTACAATGAAACTATATTAAGAAACTAGTTTTTTATCTTCAACATATATTGAAGATTTCCAATTATATGTCCACTCAAGAAATCTCAAATACAATATTATGAGACACCACCAACACTTTCTCAATTCTTGACCTAATACATGTATGGATATTATTGTAATATTAACATCTCAAATACTTAATGTCTTAAGAACATCTTCTCTCTAACACAATAAATCAATAGTCTATCTTACAAATATTATTGAAATTATTTTCAATCCTCCAAACATTGTTATCCATATAAAAATTACATTTTCTAATACTTCTGTAATAAGAAAATTTTTCTCTCAAATACAAGAAATCAACAATCAATCTTAAAAATATAATTCTTTTCTTTGACGTACCAATACTACTATTGTCTTTTGTGGAATAGAATTACATGTTTTCTCATAAATATAATAAATCAAATGCAATATTTTATAATAAATATCTCAACAATGAATCTTACAAACAATTTTCTTTATCATATACTAATAACATTATTATATAAAATAAGTATTTTTTTTAAATATAATAAAACACATAATTATACTTTGTGTAATAATAACATTACAAAACTCTATTCTCGATAATGTAATATAATGTGATAAATTACATACAATTTATAAAATTACATAGTGAATATTCCATGATTCAATTCCTAGATGCCTTCTTGTTATAAATAATGAAAATGATCAAAAGAACTAAATCATATTGCCAAACAAAAATACTATGTTATTATATGTAAATTGCATGACAATAAAAATATTTGCATAGAAAAAATGTTTTGACAAAAAAAAAATTGATAAGTAAAGAGAAATTTGTATTTTTACAAAGAATGATAACATTGTCCATTCTCCCTTTAACCCATTGTATCACACGTCAACAATGAAAACCAACATGGATTACCAAGGATGAGATGGTATAAACATTTTATGCAAATGCTGTTATGATCTCTTTGCAAACTTCCAAAACGTCCTCCCCTTTATCGACCCCCACTATCAGTCCCCATTCCAAAAACTCTTTGTAATGGCCATATACATCAATAGTACTATGCTCTTTGTAATCTCTAAACAACTTAGAGTCCTCTGTCCATAAAAATATATGTAGCCTTCTTCCACCTACCTCTCGACGCTTGGTAATGTACAGGTGATCACCTACCATAAATGCTACAGTAAGGTAAACCGTATCCTTACTGTAAACCATATCCTCGGGATAGAAACCGGCATCATTGCTAATAAAGCATACTAATATACCACTTAATGAATGGAAATTTCCTAACTTTACTTGAAAGTGAACTGGCCGAACTGGCCGAACTGGCCTTATGGTGGTAGACACCATATTCACCATTTTGCTCTTAAACCTCCTCAAAATACAACGCACTTCCTCCTCATCCAAGATCTGCACAGGTTTAATAATTTCATTTCAATTCACTCATCTCATATCCAAAGTATACATTATAATTATTATTGGTAGCTCATCTGTACACTTAAACACCCACCGTCTTGACATCTGCTAGTCCACTAATGCTTGCAGTTGATAACTTTTCCCGATAAGGCGATGTCTGCACAGAACTTCCAATTTTAACTTAGCAGAACAACTATAATGTATCCCAACAGTTACATTAAATAAATAAGCTTACACTAACACCCATGCACCGCGACAGACCAGTAGTTCCAGGTTTCTTAATGACGACAAAAATGTTATATGAAGTAATATTCGGTATAATGGACAGAGAGATATACTCACCAAAAAATCGCAAATGTCATTCCAGATAAGTCTAGTGTCGGTTGAAATGTTGAGACAATTCAAAGGTCCACACTTACTCGATCCTTCTATCCTTTTTAGCTCCCAACATCCCTTCGCTTCAATCTCTTGTAGCGACATCAGACCACCGACATTCAGGGTGTCCAGTTCAAAACAATTGCTTACGTCGAGGACTTTAAGGTTTGCTAGATTTGACAGAGTTGTTAATGTCTTCAATTTCGGGCAGAATGACAGGTCTAGTTTTACTAGTGCAGATGGCAAGGCATTTCGTGAAAGATCAACAGTTGCGAGCAGACTATTTCGTGAAAGATCAACAGTTTCGAGCCTGGGTAAAACACCTTCGGGAATGCATATCTCGGATACGGATGTGCATTTCAAAGTGAAATCTCTTAAAACACTCTCCTGATCCTGGAAAATAAAGTTACCTATTGGACAATTGTTTATGGCCAAAATTTTGATATTTGGTGCTCCGATTCCTTTTGGCAAGATGCACCGTAGACCGGAGCATTCAGACAGAATCATTTTTTTTAAACCCCTCAAATGGGACAGAGAAAGTGGTAACTCTGTTAACGCTGGGCTCCCTATTTCTAGTTGTTCTAAATGGACTAGTAATTCCAAGTTGTCTGGTAATTGTAATAAACCAGTATCTAGTAAATTCAGATATCTTAAATGCCTTTGATCTGGGATTCCCAGTGGTAAAGCTAGCAAGTTTCGACAGCCTTTGAAGTCTACATACTCAAGTGTGGAAATTTCTCCCAAAATATCGGGTGGGATGGAAAGAGAAACGCATCCTCGCAATGATAGATATTGAAGTTGCACTAACTTAGAGAAAGTATTGGGCAGTTCGGTCAGATTACAGCTGCCGCTTAGATCTAAATGTCTTAGGTTTTCAAGTTGGGAAAACTCAATTGGAATTGATTGTAAGAATGATAGATTTTTTAACACGAGCTTGGTCAAGGTTCTCGCACCCGTTCCCTTTAGAAAGCGGAAAATAGAAGGCCGCCATGGCTCGAGGAAATCACCATCCCTTGCGACAATATTCAACTCATTTAAGTCCGTGGGAAGCTGCAAAGCAAATATAACCTGTTAATTTGATTGCATAATTGCATAAAGGGCAGAATTTAATTTTGAAAGTACTCATTCTGATGTGCTTACGTCATGGTCAAAATTGTCGAAGAACGCTTCGACCCATTCACCTCTGCCCTCAATTTCCAAAACTCTTAATCTTCGCAGAGAGATCGAGCGAGGAAAGAAGAATCGCTGGGAGAATTCCTCAATACTGCGCAAGCGAAGCCATAACAAGTCTCCAGATACATCCCGACTGAACGACGGCCATTCGGCACGTTCGATTACAACAAGACGCATGCCTTCAACCCTAAATCTCTTCATGAAAGAATGTCTCCCCTGACCTTCGGAGAGTCGAATTCCCCGTATCCTGAACTCTGATCCTGCCTGACAATAAAATTCAGCCTGCAAGTTTAAATTCCTATTTTCTTTAAAATAAACATAAAAATTAATTCAAAAAATCAAATACACATACCTGCCATCGCAACAATTCCTGAATATCATTTGAGCAAGAAAGGCGTAGTGGAGGAGGCGCTGGGAACACACGAAACTCTTCCCGGGCAATATGTCTTGCCAATTGCCTAAGTTGATTGTGCATTGTAATTTTAACACTTCCATACCCGTCACGATGAACGTCCACAAGGCATTTTTGAAGGAGACTTCCAATTCTGTTGTTTCCATATAATCCCTCCAAGACTTGAATCGCTAATTCTTGCTCTTCTCCAACTAAGAAACAGCCGATGTCCAAAAATACCTCCTTCTCTACAGGATCCAGAGCTTCGTAACACACTTTAAAAGGGTTTATTAGATCTTTTCCAACTGCCGCTTCCAACTGCTGCTTCCAGTACACTACAGGCTGGCCAAGAAAGAGTCCTCCCAAAACCTTTAAGGACAAAGGCAATCCCTCACAAATTTTCAGAATCTCGTCAACCAGACCTTCGAATTCATCGGATGGTTTAGTTTCAGGGAAAGCATGCCGGCAGAAGAGCTCTCGGGCATGATTTTTATGCAACGGCTTTACATCATATACTATAGTTCTTGCGGACGAGCGTCCGAGTAAATCCTTATCACGAGATGTGATCAATATAAGACTCCCAGAGGGCACGTCATTCGTATCCAGCAGATCATCAATTTGATCCATATGATCAACATCGTCGAGAACCACAAAAATTCTTGGAAGACTTCGTAGACAACGTCGTAAAATACTCTTCCCTTCATAGATATTGTCAATATGACTGAAATGGTCACCCACCAGATCATAAAGGAGCTTCTTTTTGCAAGGATAGCAAATCCCCTTTTCTGACGTCACATAAAAAACATGATCTGGTAAAGCTGGAGCGTTTCAACCCGTAGAGATACCTAGCGAGAGTTGATTTTCCTACACCAACCATTCCCGCGATCCCCACCACTATTGAATCTCTTTGTTTCATAATTTCACTTTGAAAATCCTCCGCCGCTTGCTGCAGGCCAACTGGGTATTTAGCGACTTCCAGTGGTTCCAATTTAAATACCTCTTCTTCTACTTTTTTCACAATTTTCTCCAAAAACTCGCCCCAGTCACTATTAAACCACAGAGATGCTTAGTAAGAACGAATTTTGATAAATCCAAGGTTTCTCATAAATTTACTTTAATTTTGAAGAGATAAATTGTAAAGCATTTAGTTATAAATTGAAACCGAGGAAGCAAGAAAGCCTTATTACCTTTCCTTCGTTTTGAACGGCAGACCTTTAATATGCGAGGCGTCATTGAGAGCTTTCTCCCATCTCTCAGTGACTTCTATGGAGACTCCATGTTTGAGTCGGTGGTTTTCAAAAGCGTTTGCATAACACCCTCTCTCAATGTAACGAAGGTCGGTAGGCTCAACGTCGAAAAACACAGCAATAATTTTTGTGTCGCGCTTATGATGTGATCTCAAAATCCAATACAGCTCATCTAAACACCAACTCGATTTAGCATAGCCCGGAGAAAAAATGACAATATGAATGGAGGCAGCCTGAATGGCAGTGCTGATTGCAAGTGAGATAGTATCGCCCGTACGAAGTTCGTCTTTATCCAGAAAGACACTCAACCCGTAGCTTGTGAGGCGATGGTATATGAGGCTGGCAAGCGTCGTCTTCACGTCCGGTCCCCTGTGGCTTATAAACACTTGGAATGTTTCCGGCACGGGCACTCCCTCCATAGCTGTCATCGCCTCCTGCAAATCTGGCACTCGCTCCATAGCTGTCATCGCCTCCTGCAAATCTGGCACTCGCTCCATAGCTATCGCCTCTTGCAAATGGAGATAGATGACAAGGGATTCAATAGAATATGAGTGTAATGCTTCTCCAAACAAAGAGATTGATGAATGCAACTGCGAAAATATAAAATTGGGCAAGGAGTAGAACCGTATTTAAAGTCATTTGATTTGGCGATCCGATGGATACAAATAAACGCTAATTAAAAAGAATGTGTTTAGTTCGTTAATCTGATAGCAACTGTATTAGCTGTATGTGGGGGAAATTATTAAATGTTTTGTCTGATCGCAACTGCATATACACGAAGCCTGTGTAGTGTTCTTCCTAGGAAAGAAATATCATCGTCTTCTTACGTTGACTTTTCTTGTCACGTTATATCATCATGATTTCCTATCATATCTAAATTTTAAATCTTGTCATATCGAAATGGTAAATGTTATATCATCGTGATTGGAAAGGATAACTTTTTAAAAAGTAGAATCAAAATAGATTTAAAAATATAAAAAGTAGAAAAGAATTCTCACACAAAAACTTGGTTGAGTGGTCTCAATGAACTCGTACAACCCTGCTGTGAAGAGTAATTCCACAAGACAAAATAGGGCGGGATGCCGTGCAGTTGTAAATCAGATACAGAGAAAAGTAAAAGTAAAGAGAAAATGGCATCGTTTCTACTATTTTATTTGAATGCGTTCCAATTGTAGATCACATACAGTGAGCATCTTGGGCTTTCCATTCTTGCTTTCGGTTTCACGTGCTCCGAAGAGCGTCTCGTCCTCTTGCATCTTGGGCTTTCCAGTGGATGCTTATCAAATTGCAAAATCAAAAGTAAAGACAAAATGACACCATTTCTCCTTTTTATTTGTATGCGTTCCAGCTGTATTTTCAAAGATACATGATATGTTATAGATATAATAAAAAATAGAGGTATTCTTATTCATTTAAATTAGACTTCAAAACTAGTTGAAATATAGAATAATAAATAGTTAAAATTATAATTAGCATTATTTTTTATCATCATAACTAAATTTAGTGAGACCAAATTTATTGGGGAGAACATATTTTTAGTATTTTAAATTATATAATTTTTGGAATTAAATGCAAGTTTGAAGGAGATACACCTTCCAAAATAGTTAAGATTCCAATTGGCATTATTTTTTTACTAGCACAACCCAATTTAGATAGTAAAAAAGATTATTTATTTGTAAATATCATATGTCAAAATTTAACTTACATCATCCATTCTATCCATGAGAGGATATTTTATTTTGAAAATATTTTAGTTGCCCTCTACCAAAATGAATAATCTTAAAGAATTCATTCATTCTAAACTTGAAGAACAAAAAAAATAAATGTAAAATGAAGGGTAATATAGATTTTAGATGGTAAAAAAAAATGATGGGTATGTAAAGTTCATGTGTCAAATTTTTACTTACACCATCCATTCCATTCACACGAGAGCATTTTACATTGGAGATATCTTTCCTTGCCCTGTACAACAATGAATGATCTTAAAGAATTCATTTATCGTGGTTTTAAGAAGAGATGTGATTTAAAAAACAAATGTAGGTGATCTTGGAAAATGTTATGTCCATAATAAATAAAAATCAACTTAATGAAACTTCTTCCAAACCATTATACAAATGCACAAATAAAACATTTATAACTCATTTATTATGTTAGACATAAATTTTTGAATAATCCTTAGAATCCCATATCTCAGTAAACTTGAAGTCTATTATCACACATTATTAATCCTCAAACTTTTTTTTTCAACAAGAAAAATTTCTCTTTATATTAGAAAATATAAAATGGTGCACATTACATATCATCATAGTTCTTGCATTCTATGCATGCCTTCATTCTTGACATATACAATATAAAACCATACTTAAAAAAAAGTTATTGTCAAAGGCTCTGTACATAGAGCTTACAATACAACATAACAGTTATAACCTGTAAGTTAAGATTCAACAACAATCCAAAATATTACTATGTTGCGCCAATGACTGTGATTGTCCTAAAAAATCTCCAAAGATTGAAATGACCCAAAAAGATGGCTAAGAAGTTAATAAAGATAGAAGAAGGAAGTGGGTCCTTCATTGATCCAGGTGGATATCGATGGCCACCCACCTTTTCCAGCTGGCTCAAAACAACTTTTTGGCAATTTTGGTATTTTACTATTTTTAGCAGTTTTTCGGGTCCTGAACTTCCGGAGCTATTTTGAGGCCCTAAACGACATTTTTTTGGGTATGTTGCGGTCTCAAAATTTTGTGCAACTATTGTAGTCATGGGATAGATCTTTCCAATGGGCTATCGTACGGCTAAAATGAAGATCGTATGCAAAAGGTATGACCCTAGGAAGTTGATGTACTAACTTACCCAAACGGGGCCCACATGAATTTTGGCACTTCATCTCCTAGGGTTAGGTTTTTGGATGTTTAGGGTTTTTGAAACTCTTTTTTATTGTAAAAAGGCCTTGAGAGCCTCATTGTAATAATCTTCTTGCGAATGAGCACAACCGTCACATCTCTTCTCAGAGATAAGCCGCCACCATTCCAACAAGCTTGTTTTCCGCTGCATTTTACAGTTTCAGCTTATTTCCTTATTGAATAGAAAACCAGTTTTATTGTATCTCTGTTATTCTGTGTTAAGCATCTGTTAATAGTCTGTATTCATTTCATTTTGCTCATAAAATCTGGATCAGTGGTAACAGAGCGGTCTGCTCCTTGTCATCTTAATGCATGTCCCCAACGAGGTCGGAGTACAAAGAGTTGGGTCTCGAGCTTGTTTCTCTTGAGGACAAAAGCTCTCGCATGCCCAAGTGACCTCTCATGGCAGGAGAAAAGAAAGATGATGGGATAGGAGATCCTTTCAAACTGTTGATTGAGGTAGCCCTCACGCAACAGAGGAACGAGATGATGGATAGTTTCGCGCAAATCCTTCGGCGACTACCAACAAGCGACGCATCTTCTTCGAGCAGAGGCGACGCCCCCTTCAAGGTACAAATAAACTTCGATATTCCTATATTTGAAGGTCAGATAGACGCAAATGTTTTAGACAAGTGGTTGAATCTACTAGAAGGGCATTTTTCTATCCATAACTTTTCAAATAGATAAAATATTACTTTTGCGCTCCTCAAAGTCGTTCCCCATGTCAAAGATTGGTGGGAAACTTTCTGTGAGCAAAAGGAAATAGAGGAACCCTCATTATTTACAGTCACGACCACCTAGGAATCCTTTAGGGATGTTATTAAGCAACAATACTACCCTGTCGGAAGTTATGATGACTTGTATACCAAATGGACCATATTGCGGCAAGAAAGAGACCAAGCAGTGCCAGATTTCACAAATATCTTCCATACCTTGCGCACCAAGATGGGTATCAAATATTCAGAGCGACATCTGGTGCTCAAGTATCGCAGTGCTCTGCATAGATACATCCAGACCGAAATGTAATTTCTGGACATCTCATCCTTGGGCATGACCTATCGATATGTCGTCAAAATCGACCAGAAGCTCAAACAAAAGACGCGACAATTTGGGCCAGGGAACCCCTCACAACAAAAGCCAGGAAAGGGCAACCCCAACCCATTGAGCAAAGGACAGAGCAAATATGGGCAATATCAGGACAACCAGTCCAAGTTGCAAGCAAAGAAGGACACCAGAAAGACAAAGAAAGATATCGGGAAATGGTGCGACTTCCATAAGAGCCCTTAGCATAACACTGCTGGCTGCCGCTCAAAGTAGTCACTAGTGGCCGAAGTGAAAGCCTTTGAATCAGATGTGGGTTCTGACTCTGAGTCGGAACTAGAAAGGCGAAGACAGATCATTGACGTGGAACCCAGTGCCACCGTTGCTACTACCAAGGTCCAACATAGTGAACCAGATGAGCCAGAAGAAGGAGAGCGCCTCTTCCATTCACAGATGTGGGTAAAAGGCACCCCGCTGCACTTCATCGTTGATAGCAGTAGCCAAAAGAACCTCATCTCAGTAAAGATCATCAAACGACTGGCCCTGCCGACAATGTTGCATCCACAACCCTAC
>JZKD02S1635310.1:20852-31838 GCA_000966675.3 Picea glauca | reverse complement strand
CGAAGTTTGTGATGTTCTTTTGGGCCAACCTTATTTATGGAAACGTCATGTTGTATATGAGTTTAGGTCTCGTAGTGTTATTATTACTTTGAATAGGAAATTGTACAGGATACCCGAGGTTGTCCCACCTAGTGTTATTTCCCTGATCTCTGCTAAGCAATGTAGGAAGGTCATCTCTCAGATGGGAAATTTTGTCTTCTTCATGATTCGCTCTCACAATGAGCGAAAGATCACAACCACATCCAGGGTCTCTGTGACCAACCTCTCCACACAACAAAAGCAAGTAGATAAGTTCGTGGAAGAATACTCAGATATATTCTCCTCACCTATCGGGGTACCTCTACACTTCTAGGTCAAGCACCCCATCGATCTGACCCTTGGCACACCACTTCCCAATGGGCCAGTCTATCACCACTCTCTGTTAGAGAATCAGGAGATCAAGTGACATATCCAAGAACTACTCCACAAGGGGCACATCCGTCCCAACTCATCACCTTGAAGGAGCCCAATCATGTTGGTACATAAGAAAGATGGAACCTAGCAACTCTGCATTGATTACCGGGCTCTGAATAAAATAACAGTCAGAAATCGGTACCCGATTCCCCGAATCGACGACCTCCTTGATCAACTCACGGGGGCCAAAACTTTAGTAAGATTGATCTGAAGTCTGGCTACCACCAGGTCTCGATAGAATAGACAGATGTTGGTCATGCCCTTTGGTTTGACAAATGAAATGAAGGCCTTTTTGAATGGTTGGTCATGCCCTTTGGTTTGAAAAATGCTCCAGACACTTTCATGAGGATGATGGACGATATCCTGGGACTATTCACCAATACTTTTGTAGTGGTGTATCTGGATGACATTCTCATTTACAACAAGACTTGGGTTGAACACTTGCAGCATATTTAGCAGGTTCTGCACACCCTGCGGCAGCACAAGCTATATGCCAACTTGGAAAAATGCTCCTTCGACATGGACAAGGTCCGTTACCTGGGCTACATCATTGATCAACATGGAGTACATGTGGATCCAACCAAGATCCAATTCATCCGTGATTGTCCAGCCCCAACCACACTCCCTGAGCTTCAAAGCTTCTTGGGCCTTGCCAATTTCTACCACAGGTTTGTGTTGGGATTCTCTCATTTTTCATGGGCCCTCAGCCAAATAACCAGGGGTGGTGGTAAGGAAAAATTTGTTTGGGGCCGGTCCCAACAACAAGCATTTGATGATTTGAAGTAGTGCTTGTGCTCAGCGCCAGTATTTTCACTACCAGACCTGGAACAACCCTTTGAGATTGAGACAGATGCTTCAAACTATACTGTGAGTGTCGTTCTCACTCAGCACGGCCACCCTGTGGCCTATCATAGTGAGACACTATCAGATGATGTCCATAAGTACCCTACTTACGACAAAGAAATGTACTCCATTGTGCAAGCCTTCCACCAGTGGAGACATTACATTCTTGGGAAGGAGACAATCATCCACACTAATCATAAGCCACTGCAGTTCATGGAGACATAAGGAAAATTGCAAAATCACAGCCATCAAAAGTGGTCCACATACTTGCAGCAATTCCACCTCAACATCAAGTATAAAACATGAAGCACCAACCGCGTCGTTGATTGCCTCAATAGACCACCAGTCGCAACGCTCACCACAGTGCTAGACTCTTGCAGCCATGAGACCTCTGGATGGCCCCAACTTTATGAGACAGACCCGGACTTCACCACCACCTACAAAATGTTGGGTGCAAAGGCAGTTGTCAATAATTTCCATCTTCAAGATGGGTTGTTGCGTCGTTTGGGCCATATATGTGTTCCATCAAGCGAGCGAGCGAAGATGATCTGGGAAGCCCACTACAGTTGGGTGGTAGGACACTTCGGCGTCGAAAAGACACTGGCAATGCTACAAGAAAATTTCTACTGGCCGAAACTTTGACAGGAGGTCAGCAAGTATATCAGGTCTTGTACTGCCTGTGCTATTGTCGAACCGACCACTAAGAAACAGGGCCTATACACTCCTCTTCCTACTCCTGACAGGCCATGGCAATCCATATCAATGGACTACATGTCGGGCCTCCCATCCACCAAGCGGGGAAATGACCCTGTTTTTGTGGTTGTGGATTGCTTTTCTAAGATGGCGATTCTGGTTGCCTGCAAGAAGAGAATCACAATAGAATACACTGCCAAGTTCTTCCTTGAATGAGTCTGGGTACATTTTGGAATCCCACAAACCATTGTCTCAGATAGAGACAATCAATTTCTCAGAACATTTTGGTCGAGCCTCTGGTCACTGCTAGACACCAAGCTCACCAAATCCACGACATTCCACCCCTAGCCAGATGGCCAAACCGAGGTCGTAAATCGAATGATCGTGCATATCCTATGCATTTATAATTCCAAGCACCCTCGCACATGGTATGAGAGTCTTACTTATGTCCAACATAGCTACAACAGAGCCTTGCATAGCTCAACCGGCCACAACCCCTTTCAGGTGGGGTTGGGATTCCAACCATTGGGTCCCATAGATGTTGCACTTCCCCTTGCGGTCACCTCGACCGACTCGTCTCCTGCTCCAAATGAGGCTCACAAATCCACCCGGTTCATTGAGAGGATCCGGCACATTCGCCAATAAGTTCAGGATATCCTACAGAAGTCCAATGATAAGTACAAGCAGTTCCATGATGAACATCAAGTGCCACATAAGTTTCAGGTGGGCAACAAAGTTTGGTTGCACTTGCAGAAAGAATGCCTTACAGGACCCCATCAAAATCTTTTTCCACTCTGTTATGGGTCATACACCATCATCACCAAGGCTGTGGGGGATAATTCTTTTGAGCTCAACATTCCTCCTTTCCTTGGCCTGCACCCAGTGTTCAACGTGGACCTCCTTCGAACTTATTTCCCACCATTATTGGACACCTCAGACGTAGCAGAACAACTGACACCAATAGAGCTCAACCCCGACTGCATACAATAGGCATCCAGTGATCAGATTGTTGAAACACAGATCAAGGGCACTGGACAACAAAGGATCCATCTTTATCGATTCATCAAAGCAGGGCAACTCCTGCACCAAGGCAAGTGGCTCACCTGGGGCCAAATTCAACAGAAATTTCCTCATTTGATGGGGGAAATCAACGCAATGGAGACCACTTCTTCCTAAGGAGGGAGGATTGATCCAGGTGGATATCGGTGGCCACCCACCTTTTCTAGATGGCTCAAAACAAATTTCTGACAATTTTGGTATTTTACTATTTTTAGCAGTTTTTCTAGTCTTGAACTTCCGGAGCCATTTTGAGGCACTAAACAACGTTTTTTTGGGTATGTTGCATCGTAAAATTTCATCACAAAATTTTGTGCAACTGTTGTAATCCTCGGATAGATCTTTCCAATGGGATATCGTACGCCTAAAATGGAGATAGTATGCAAAATTTACGACCCCGGGAAGTTGATGTACTGACTTACCCAAACATGGCCCAAGTGACTTTTGGCGCTTCATCTCCTAGGGTTAGGTTTTTGGATGTCTAGGGTTTTTGAAACTCTTGTTTATTGTAAAAATTCCTTGAGAGGTTCATTGTAATAATTTTCTTACGAATGAGCGCATCCGTCACATCTCTTCTCAGAGATAAGCCGCCACCATTCCAACAAGCTTGTTTTTCGCTGCATTTTATAGTTTCAGCTTATTTCCTTATTGAATAGAAAACCAGTTTTACTGTATCTCTGTTATTCTATGTTAAGCATATGTTAATAATCTATAGTCATTTCATTCTTCTCATAAAATATGGATCATTCATTTCCATCTACCCAGAGGTTGTAATTGATCTTTCCTTCTGCCTTCGCCAGAGCCTTATTCGAGAGGTAATCTGCTTCCATATTTAGCTCCCTGAATACATGGGTGAAATAGATCTCTTTAAAAGAATTATTGAGACTTTTAATTCTGTCCATCCATCCCATCAAAGAACAAATCTATAAACTTCCTTTATCCTTCAACCATTCTATAATAATCTTCGAATCTCCAATTACCTGCAAAAATTCTATATTTAATCGCATAGCCAGGATTAGAGTCACCCATGCTCCAAGTAATTCTTCTCTAGTATTTGTCCCACAACAACATTTGAAAGTTCACTTGATGACTGTATTTGCACTAGTCTTTATCAAACCCCCCGCACCACATCTATGGTCACTTAAATCCATTGCTCCATCGAACCAACTCACTATAGGGGATATGAGGCGCGGATTCTGGAGTAAGCGAGGGAGAGCCTTCTTCAAAGTTGGCCTAGATGGAAGATTTACTTTGACTTTACATACAACAACAAAAAATGGAAGGTTTGGTTCCTTCGAAGATTACTTTGTTCCGCTCCAACTAGGTGAACCAACAAAGAATGGAGGGTAGCGTTATGTATACCACCTCCTTTTTTACCCAATTTTCAAAACAATCACTTAATGTTCTGCCATCCCAAACAACCAAGTAGTTAAGCTGATTTTTATCCTCACCCGGACTTCCCGACAGAAGCTGCAAGACACAAATAAGTGATACACAGACTCTGCATTTTTGGAGCACAGGTGACAACGATTTGGACCTTGCCAACCCTTTTTTTGCAAAGTATCCCATGTTAGGATTTTGTTCACACTTGATAACCAGATAAATAATTTTATCTTTTGCACCATATCCCACTTCCACAAGTGTCTTTTCCAACCCCCTATAGTATTCAACCATTTCTTTTTTGCGAGAGCCATATATAAATTTTTAACATTCAGACAACTGAATCTGTCTCCCCCAGTTCATAGGAGCGTATCATTTTGGTCCTGCAATTGTACACCCACTCCAATCAGTGCCCTACTATATGTATCCCATTCTACTGCTAGATTCCCCCTCAGTACCATCTCCTCGTTGGTTTTCCATTGTTCCGAGAGCACTCCTGGTCTCCTTCCTCCCAAGGCTTCATATAGATAGACCACATTGTTTATTTTCAATTCATCTAAAAAGTGGCCAGATAAGAAGGATGAACACCCCAGGTCTAGTATATTGTCCAACCAAATAAAGATCAAGTGTCTCGAACTCGGCTGCCAGCTCAGCCAGTGGGTTATCAAGTGCAATGACTTCAAGAGATTCTTCCAAGTCTGGGAATCCGTCGGTGTTGTGGCTGGAACCGATCTAAGCCAGGTGACTACAAAAATGTGCTGAATGTATTTGTTATTAATCACCTTATGACAAACTCCATCTTTCATCAGGACTCGCCACAAGGAGTTTGTCGCCAAGGCATTATTGAAAAGATAAATATTTCTTATCCCCCGGCCTCCCAAAGGCTTTGGTTTTGCAGTGACTTCCCAGCTACAAAGATGATAATTATTTTTCCCCTCATCGCTCGATCAAAGAAAATTGAACATAAGTTTCCTTATTTTTTCTAGAATGGAGGCTGGAATGGCTGCTAGAGCCATCCATTACATAGGTTGTCCTTATAGAATTGATTTAACCAGTGTGAAATGCCCCCCCAGTGTTAACCATATGTTACACCACATCCCAATCCTATCTTCAATATTTGATAAGAGCCATCTCCAATCAACCGATTTATAAGCATCTGCCTTTAAGAAATATCCAAGGTAATAGAATCCTGTGTTGAGTTCTTCAAAATTGTGTGGAAAATTTTCTTTTAATAATTCTCATGTCTCACCTTGGACTCCAACAAAATAAAAGATAGATTTTGACCAATTTATCATTAGTCCAGAGGCTCTATAGAAAGTCGATAAAATGTTTTTAATCTCTGTCCACTCATCGGGTCAATCTTTTGACATTATTAACACGTCATCCACAAAGAACAAATGTAGAATCTTGACCAACCTGGAGACCTTTGTTAGAATATAATGGATGTGCTCATTTTACCATAGACAATATCACTATTGTCACCCAACCATAGGTCGAAGCCACCGTCTGAGCACCTTAACCTTGACAGAGAATCATTCCAGAAGCAAACCCTAGGCTAGATAGCCAAACAAAGGTTGGCGCACTTTTCTCCAAGGATAGCGCACCAAACAAGAGCTGATCAGATCGTCCAAACCATAACCAAGAGATAGTCCAATCCGAAACGTAATCTGCTAGCTGCACCAACTACAATGACATCTCTCCTCCAAACTTGTGCACAAATTGGCTAACTGCAGTGCATACAAGTGAGCTCTGCAGTTCTGAGAATGCCTACCAGATTGAAGACTGGCCTCCTGTATTTATATTAATTCTGGCTAACTACCTCAACCGACTTCTCATTCTGGGTGCCTATTTACTTAGTATATAATATTTCCTCTGGCTAACTTCTTCTCTTGTAGGCTAATAACCTAATAACAATTATCCTCTTGAGACGACTTGTCTTCTAGGGTTATTAGCCAACTCATTAGGGTTTCTTCCTGCTTCCCGGAATATTCTATTCTTGTCAGGTTTATACGTGGAGGTAAATACCTCCCACAACTACCATAATATCAACACTCCCTCCTAGCTAGGGAGGTATTGAAGGTAATGGACTTGAGCACAAACATACCATTCACCTGGTAGCATCAACATAGTCGTATAGACTATCTCATGACTATGAGCACCATCATCACTATCAATGTCATCAACTGCATCATCTCTCGAAACCATACTCCATCTAAGTAAAAAAAAATGATGTTGGATAAGTCACTCACTCCATAAAGTGACACAAGAACCATTCTTCTAATTCAGACATATGTCCTAGAAGAATAAATGTCCTGGACCATTTTTCGTCTGGGAAATATCTGTCCATTGATCATCCATCTAGCTGATAATCATTTCCAGCACTGTTGATAGTATTCAAGGCAATCAGAAAAATATGATTCAATAGAACACAACTGTGTCTATCCATAGTAGTACACAACTACAATCCAATGGTACACTGCCACACCAAGTAGCACATAGATACTTGATCAATGACATATAGTCACAATTAGTGAAACACAACCACCACAGTAGCATACATCTACTGTCTAGAGACATACAGTCTCCATAACAATCATCTAATATCAACCTGCATAGAAAACATGGTTATGATATAAACTGAATCATCTGGGCCATTCTTCCACTCACATCTATGAGATCTGGAAGAGCATCTGCCCTCATAAAGTCAAACATAAATGATGAGCTATCTAGACTATTCTTCTCAAGAAAGGAAGAATAATTATCCCTATTTCTGAGCCTGGACCATTCCCCACCCTAGGCCATTCCTCCGGCACTAAACAAAGTGCAACCTGGAGTGAATGAGTCTTCCCTAAGAAATGCATGTCCCTGATTGCTGAACCTGGACCATTCACCTATCTGGGCCATTCCTCCGGCACTAAACAAAGTGCAACCTGGAGAGAATGAATCTTCCCTAGGGAATAACTGTCTGGACCATTTTCAAAGGAAATGACTGTCCTGCACCAACTCCAAAATGGACCATTCTTCGAAACTGCTCACAACTATGAGCTTCAAAAGAATGACTATCCGACGAGGTGGACCAGTCTTCTTGAGTGACCCTCAAGAATAGAGACTGTCCTAGACCATTCCCCATGTTAACCACAATGGGAAATCATTGTCTATGGTACATGGACAATCCATCGAACCATTTTCATTATGAAAATGATCGTTCGATTTGGATCATTTTTCGAACTGGAAAATGTTTGTCCGTCAGAAATCTCAAACCATTTTCCAAACTGGAAAGGAACTGCTCATCCTGGACCATTTTTCGAACTGAAGAATGACTGTCCATAAATCAATAACACATCAGTGCTCCCTCCCAACCTGGGAGTCATCTCTTCCTTTTTCAATAAGGAAGTCGTCTCCACGAGCTCCAGATTGAGTACGCAAACTCTTTCATCTTGGACAGAATCTTTACTAGAATGTCTGCTTATCTTCTCATCTATGGAGATATATATTTGAGAACCACTTTCTCCTTTCTGGACTTCATCACGAAGAATTTAATGCTTGAACTTCGATCTTTCTGGAACACTGGTTTTTCTCTGAAGGCTTCATATGGCTTTGATCAATAAAGTATATCACTGTTGGATTCCTATTTGTTTCCTACTAGCTCATAACATTGTGGCAAGGGTCAAACTGGAACATATCCAAGTGGTACTTCTTCTGCCATCATGAGAGTTTATCATGGATTAACAATCCATCATCCTAAACTTCTGAGTAACCATTTTGATGCAATATCTCTATTATAGAAAGTCTTCACCATGCTTATGCTGTGCATTGGAGGTTCTCTACCAAGTTTACTTCTTCCATCTGCATACAAGGGTCTCTTTCTGGTATACCTCAAAGCATTAAGGTTGCTCTACATATGCTCTTTGTTCAATTATTCTGGAGAACAGTCTTTGCATTCATTTGATGTCAATTCCAACCCATGGATATTGCGGACAATATAATGGCCTATGTAGAGATATATCTGGTTTACTGGAACAAGTAATCATCATAGTCTTCTCCCTCCATCTGGGAGAACCTCTAGTTTTGGATCTCATAATGCTTGCATTCATAAGTCTTTCATACATTGTTCTTCATCACAACTTTTAGTTCCTTTGCTTGATTTCTTTTAGTGAGTTCATATCAGGCTGGTAATCTTGTGATTCTCAATACAATGACTGGTTGTTTTGGCTCTTCTTTCTTTCTTGGAATCTTTGTGTTCTTCCTTATGTTTCTCTTTAGCTCTTGGGTCCATGGAGTTTTATATAGACTCCATGCTCTGAAGGTTCCAATTTCTTCCTTTCATCATAGGATCATGGATGTGGATGGACAACCAGGAATACTTTAAGGCTTCTTTTCGAAGAAGGGTTCCTCTAAAGTCAAACTGAGCATGTACTAATTTTCATGGCTGCTACTTCATCATCTTCAATGGATCATAGGATTTAGGATTATCTCCCTCCTAATCCTTTCTTCATGCATGAATGCATGTTCTTCTTTTGGAAGTATATAATCGGCTCCCTCCATCTAACATAATCCACGCTTCCATCTACATCCTTATTGCCTTCTGCAAGGTGTCATAAGTCTTTCTCCAGTTTCCTCTTGATCACTGACTTCTTTGTGTCTTTACTTCTTCTAGATTTCTTCAAGATTGATTCTGATTTCGGCTTATCTTGTAGTTGTTACTTTTGTAATAACTTCCACATGAATTGTTACCAAGGGTTGTTGATGTACTTCGTCCTTTCATGTGTATTGTATGACTTGTAGTCGTAGTGATAGAAAGCCTTATCTTGTTGTTCTTCTCTTGGAACATATTATCTTCTAGAAAATAGATATGCAAGATATGTACAGAAAACATGGTATATACAAGAATTATGAAGAGTATTGTTACCTTGTCTCAGAAGAAATCTGTTTCATCCTGCTTAGTCTTCTTTGTAGGTTCCTTTTCTTCGGCAACTGATGCTTCATGTGTCTCCTTCCTTTTATTTAGCTCAGGACAATGATTCTTGTAGTGACCATACTTTCGACAGTTGAAGCATTGTATTTTTGACATATCTTTCTCTTGATTTGGCTTCTTCCTTGAAACAAACTTCCTTTTGTTCCTGAAATTCTTGAATCTTGTTGTGAAGGCTTGATCAACGTACTTCTTTTGGGATTTCTCTTTTGCACTGATCCTTGATTCTTCTTGAGCACAACAAGTCCAAAGTTCTTCAAATGTAGGGTACTCCTTCCTTGTGTTCATGCTTGCGGCAAATGCATACCATGTCTTGGGAAGACCATTGAGTACTATGTTTACCAATTCCTTCTTTGAAATGATCTCTTCAATAGCTTGTAGCTGATCTCTTAACTGAGATATCCTCACAAAGTATGATGTTATGCTGTCATCATCATTCATCCTCATGTCACAGAGCTCATTCTTCAAACTCATTACTTGTCCAATGTTTCTGGCTAAGAAGAGATTTTTTAGGGCATTGTACATCTTCTTCGATGACTCAAGATGGGAGATGTAGGGTATCAAGTGGTCTTTTATAGAGTCCACTATGATACTCATGGCATTGATGTCATTGTCTTTGAACTTCTCCATAATTGCAACATTCTGCGGTTCCTTCTCTTTTCCTTCTTCAAATTCTGGTTCCACAATCTTTCCTTTCATGATATTCAACACTTTATTCTTGGGAAGGATGAGGTCAATCCTTGTCTTCCACGCTCTGAAGTTAGAAGTTACATCTAAGTTGTTTTCTGACTTCATAGAGTAAGTCATGGCTGCTTTGATTTGGTCAACCCTAGATTTGACCAAAAACTCAATCTTGACATCTTGGCTTGTTGAGAGTACCATGAAATGTGCTAGGCTAGGTCACACTAGTCTATCCATAAATTAGGTCAATCCATTCACTTAAGGTGTTGCAATGAGAGGGTTAGGGTTTCTGCAACTGTACCTGCTAGTAACCCTAGCGACAGTGCTTTGGTGACTGCTCCTACTAGAAACCCTAGTGACAGTTCTTTCACGAGCTTAGTGTCCTTATGGATATGCTCCCTTCCAGTGGTTAGACTGAAAGAAGGAGGCCTGGGCCCATAACCTGTTAGAATATAATGGATGTGCTCATTTTACCATAGACAATATCACTATTGTCACCCAACCATAGGCCGAAGCCACCCTCCGAGCACCTTAACCTTGACAGAGAATCATTCCAAAAAAAAACCCTAGGCTAGATAGCCAAACAAAGGGTGGCACACCTTTCTTCAAGATAGCGCACCAAACAAGAGCTAATTAGATAGTCCAAACCATAACCAAGAGATAGTCCAAGCCAAAACGCAATCTTCTAGCTGCAGCACCTGCAACGACAGCTCTCCTCCAAACTGGCTGAATGCAGTGTGCACAAGTGAGCTATACAGTTTTGAGAATGCCTTCCATAATGAAGACTGGCCTACTGTATTTATACTAATTCTGGCTAACTGCCTGGGCCGACTTCTCATTCTGGGTGCCTATTTACTTAGTATATAATATTTCTTCTGGCCGACTTCTTCTCTTGTAGGCTAATAACC
>JZKD02S1635299.1:143371-156864 GCA_000966675.3 Picea glauca | reverse complement strand
CTCAATAGAAAGGGCACATGTTTCCTCTCGAGCCCACACGGGTTGCTCAAGATGCCTCTCTGTTTGCTCTAGAATCAATCGATCCCTCACGACTGTGCTGGGATTGAGATCGACCCTCCAATAATCACGACGTGTTAAAATAATCGATGTGCTCGTTTAACCATAGACAATATCACAATATTGTCACCCAACCATAGGCACCCAACCACCCCCGAGCACCATAACCTTTGCTAGATAGAATGATTCTGGAAGCAACACTAGAACCAACATATAACCAAGAGAGCGCATCTTTCTCCAAAGATAGCGCACCAGACAGAAAGTCCCAAATCCACAGAACAAGAACAATACTCAACTGCAACAGTTGTAGTTGCACTTACCAAGAATACCACCAAGAATATCAGAATACCACCAAGAATGTCACCAAGAATACCACGAAGGGATATTAGAAGGTAGGGCACATATCTTAGGTTAGATAACACTAGAGAGAGAGACCGAGAATAACTCCAGAAGATCCACCTTCCATTCTTGCAGCTATAGCTCCAAACTTGCGCTATACTTGAGAGAGTGAATGAGGTGAGTGTGTTCAAATGAGCTCAAGCACCTCTTATTTATAGTGGTTCTTGTCACTTTTCTGGTCGACTTCGCCTTCTAGAAGCTGATACTTTAATATTAATTATTTTACTGAGCCGACTTGTCTTCTAGGATTTTTACACATCTGTTTAGGGTTTCTCTTTTCTATTCTAGTCAGAGGTTACACATGGAGGTTAATACCTCCCGTAACTACCATAATATCAACACTCCCTCCTTGCTAGGGAGGTATTAACTGTAATGGTCTCAAACACATCCATCCATTTCACATGGTATGTGCAAGGCTCACATAGTCTTGCAGGCCATTCTACATATAGCATCATCATAGCCACACAGACTATCTCATGATCACGAAGATCAAGTTACGAGCATCATCATCACTATCCATCTAGCTGACAATCCCCTCCAACACTACTGGTTGGCACACCAGCCTAGGAAACACTTTCAACACTACTGGTAGTCTCCATGGCAATCAGGTAGTAGTACACAGTTACTACAATGCCATCCAATAGATCACAACAATGTCGATCCATAGCAGTACACAACTGCTATCCAGTGGTACAGAACCACTCCTAGTAGTGCAAAACTACCATCTAGTGACATGTAGTCACTACTAGTGGAACACATCCACCACAGTAGTACATAGCTACTGTCTAGAGACACACAGTCTCCACTGCAACAAGCTATCACCATGCAGTACAACAGTCTCCTGGCATCAAATCATATCATCGTCTGCATCATCTCTCGAGGCCGTACTCCATCTGAGTAATCAGGCATGATGTTGAATAAGTCATGTGCTAGACTTAGCACACTCAACAAAGTGTTTCGCATAAGTCACTCACTCAACAGAGTGATATGGGGACCATTCTTTCTATCCTGGTCATTGCCTGTGACATAGGAAGAATGGTTGTTCCAACAGGATGCTGAAAGCCTCGCAATGGGCTACAAGGACCATTCTTCTAATCTGGACATACGTCCTAGAAGAATTTCGGCCCTCCCAGATGCTGAAAAGCCACGTCGTGTGCTACAAGGAACATTCTTCTAATCCAGACATACGTCCTAGAAGAATGATTGTCCTCCCAGATGCTGAAAGCCACGCCATGGGCTATAGGGACCATTCTTCTAATCCAGACATATGTCCTAGAAGAATGATTGTCTTGGACCATTTTCCCCCCTCTGGCCACTACTGTGAACTCAGGGAAAATGTCTGTCTTGTACCAATCTCCCCGCTCTGGTCACTACTGTGAACTCAGGGAGACAGACCATTCTACTTGTTCGGGAAAATCCCCATGAGAATAGCTTTCCTGGACCATTCTACCTGTCTGGGCAATGCCCCAGGAGAATAGCTATCCATGGTACATCAACAATCTGTCAACTTGGACCATCCTCCACAGGGAGAATGTCTGTCCACCAACAATCTGTCAACCTGGACCATCCTCCACAGGGAGAATGTCTATCCACCAACAATCTGTTCTGCTTGGACCATTGTCCACCTGGAGAATGTTTGTCCACCAACACACTGACTATCCATGATGTCATATATCATCACTCCGTCCCAACCGAGGAAGTCATCACCTCCCTCTCAACCAAGGGAGTTATCTCCTCAAGTCCCAATTTGTCCCTCAAGTATGTAAACTTTATCTTGGACAGAGGCTTCGTCAAAATATCAATTGTCTGCTCATCGGTGGAGATGTACTAGAGAATCACGTCTCCCTTCTAGACTTTATCATGGATAAAATAGTACTTGATCTCAATGTGCTTCGACCTGTCATGGAGCACGAGGTTCTCTGAAAGCTTCACACAACTCTGATTATCACACTATATCACAGTCGAATCCAACACTTGATGAAATAGTCCAGAAATCAGCTTACGGAGCCATACTACTTCCATACAAGCATCACAAGTTGCAATATACTTTGCTTCGCAATGCTTAGTGCAACAAACTTCTGTTTCCTGCTCGCCCATGATATTATAACAGATCCCAAACTTAAACATATACTGGAAGTACTCTTCTGTCATCCACACTCCCTACCCAATCTGAATCAATAAATCCATCCAGTTGTACACCACTGTTTGAGGCATATCTCAAACCATAATTTAGCGTCCCATGAAGATATCTCAAAATGTGCTTTGTAGCTATCCAATGCTCATGTCTAGGTTCCACCTGGAACTGGCTCAACGTGTTCAAAGCAAAGCAAATGTTCGACCGTGTATTAACCAAATACATCAATGAGCCAATCAACTGCTGGTACAAGGACGAGTCTATTGGATCAAAATCAGAGTCTCTCAACTTCCTTAGATCTGTCACCATGGGAGTTGCCATGGATTTGCAATTCATCATCCCAAACTTCAGAAGGATCTTTACAACATACTTCCCTTGTCCTAGGAAGATTTCACCACTCTTCTGCCATACTTCTAGTCCCAAATAATAATGCACGAGACCAAGATCCTTCATATCAAATTCATAGGCTAGCTCCCTCTTACACTGAATAATCAGAGGCTCCGCACTTGAGTCCATACAAGGCCTTCTTTAATCTTCATACATGGGTTTCTCAAAACCTCGAGGTTGCTCTATGTATACTTCTTTCTCAATTACTCCATTGAGAAAAGTGGTCTTTACATCCATCTGATGTAAACTCCAACCCATGAACGCTGCAAGAGATATGATGGTTCTAATAGCGGTGTATCTGGAAACTGGAGCAAATGTCTCATCATAGTCTTCTCCCTCTTGCTGGGAGAACCCTCTAGTCGCAAATCTTGCCTTGTATTTATTGATACTCTCGTCTACTGCATGCTTTATCTTGTAAACCCATTTTGAAGTGACTATAGACTTTCCTTAAGGTCTAGGCACAATTTCCCATACATCATTTTTCATGATGGATTGATATTCTTCCATCATAGCTTCCTTCCATTCTTTCTTCTTCACTGCTTCTTCAAAGGTGGAAGGTTCTGCATTGAGATGTTCTGGAGAACATGTAGTTTCTTCCATGGGACCTTTATGTTCTTCTTCATCATTGGGATCCATGGAATCTTCTATAGATTTCTTGAAGCCAATCTTTTCATCAAAAGTCACATCTCTGCTGATTTCAACCTTTTGTAGACCTGGGACATAGATTTTGTAAGCTTTTGATGACTCAATATATCCAACAAATATGCCCTTCTTTCTTGAAGGTTCCATCTTCTTTCTTTTTCCTTGGGAATATGAATAGAGACAAGACATCCAAAGATCCTCAAGTGTCAACACTTGGCTTCTTTCTAGAGAAAGCTTCTTCTGGAGTCACGTTCTTCAATATACGATGAGGACTTATATTCTGAACATATACGACTGTCATGGCGGCTTCTCCCCATAGAAACATGGATAGATTTTGGTCATTCATCATAGCCTTAATAGATTCTTCAATGGATCGGTTCTTTCTTTCTGCCACACCATTATGTTGAGGATTATGTTGGACAATTAACTCCCTCCTAATCCGCTGCTTTACAAAGGCAACAAGCTCCTTGGAGGTGTATTCTCCTTCATTATTAGATCTTGATTTTTCTTATATCCGAGTCCAAAAAAACTCCTTTTGCTTTCCACGCTTCCTTTAGAATTGGTACTTGGTGAGATCACCTGCCTCACCACTTGATGGAGTCATCTGCTCCATGTTTGCAACTGTCACTGTAGCTCCTTCTTAGAGCTATCGCCCGTGACCTGCCCGGAACAAGAACAACAAGAGAAAAAATATTTCCAATAACATTTTCATAAGAACATATTTATGGTAACAAGGATGGTAGTCATCATAGAATTACCAAGGTGACATGCCTGGGAGCAAAAACAAGAAATATCTCCTAAAGGAGATGTTAGTTCATTTTGCAAACAAGTGCAATAAGCATCTATATCAATAGTAATTATATGCAACCAAGAATACCTAATAGTAATAGAACCTTTCAAAGATTGTTGTCACAACTATAGTGTTTACTTGTACTGTGGCAACTATCAAACTTGATATGTGCAAATTGAAACTTAACAATTTGATCAATCAAACCTGGAACCTGGAGCCTCAACTGCTAGGGAGGGTGCGCTTGTTCCTCTGAATATAATGGATCCAAGATCACTGCTTGGACAAGGTCTCTTGTACATCCCTTGCAAACACACTCATGCTTTGCTGGATGATATAACATGAAATGCATATACAAGTGCATACCTTTGAAATTTGTAGTATCGTTCAACTTGTCTTCTAATCTGAAACTAGACACCATCTTGACAAGAAGAGGTTAGAAACTGAATCAAAAAGGTTCAATGATTAGAACAAGCTAGAAACCCTGGAATTTCAACTTTGACCACAAAATCAACTTTGACCAAAAGTCAACCTTTGACTTTGACCAATCAACCTTTGACTTTGACTTTGACCAAGAACTAAAACTTGACGTTTTTGCTGGCCGACGAAAACAGAGGGTGTGGTAGGCTAGGGCGCACTAGAATACCTAAAAATTAGGTCCAATACTTCACTTAAGGTGCCCAAAGAATTAGATTAGGGTTTGATGCAGTTGCAAAATCAAAAACCCTAGTTGCAGCTGCAACTGGTGCTACAATGAGCTTTACAAAGAACTCCCGCTCTACCTTCCAACGGTTAGACTGTTCTGCAGGTTGTGTGGGCCCATAACCTGTTAAAATATTCGATGTGCTTATTTAACCATAGACAATATCACAATATTGTCACCCAAGCATAGGCACGTAGGCACCCCCGAGCACCATAACCTTTGCTAGATAGAATGATTCCGAAAGCAGCACTAGAACCAATAGATAACCAAGAGAGCACATCTTTCTCCAAAGATAGTGCACCAGACAGAAAGTCCCAAAGCCACAGAACAAGAACAATACTCAACTGCAGCAGTTGCAGTTGCAGTTACCAAGAATACCACCAAGAATATCATAATACCACCAAGAATATCAGAATACCATCAAGAATGTCACCAAGAATACCACCAAGAGATACTAGAAGGTAGGGTGCATATCTTAGGCTAGATAGTGCTAGAGAGAGAGAGACCAAGAATCACCCCAGAAGATCCACCTTCCATTCTTGCTGCTGCAGCTCCAAACTTGCACTATACTAGAGAGAGTGAGTGAGGTGAGTGTGTTCAAATGAGCTCAAGCACCTCTTATTTATAGTGGTTCTTGTCACCTATTTGGGCCGACTTGTCCTTCTAGAAGCTAATACTTTAATATTAATTATTTTACTGAGCCGACTTGTCTTCTAGGGTTTTTACACATCCGTTTAGGGCTTCTCTTGCTTCCGGAATATTCTATTCTAGTCAGAGGTTACACATGGAGGTTAATACCTCCCGCAATTACCATAATATCAACACAACGGTCTCTCCAACCCTCACGATCTGCACAATATGGGAGACGACTCCCTCAATAACCCCGCTACCCTCCTCTTGACACTTAGTTTTGCAAATGGGAAGAGCTCGATCATTCTTACAGTCCGTGAACTCTCCACTATTCTCACTACTTCTACAGGTGCCAACGATCTCAATCAAGGAATGAGATTGGCCCTCACATGCATAAACTTGGCCTCACACAATGGAATACGATCTCGCTGCAATGGTTTCGCTCCAACACTAAAAGGGAACTCGTCCCTAGCACAAACTTGACCCTCAATTGGTAAAAAATCGGCCCACCCATCAGTAAATTTGGCCAACAATGGAGAAATCGGTCTTCCAAGAGGCAAACTCGTCCCAGAACAATAGATCTTTGTTTCCCATACCACTGTAACCCTTGATCTACTGCCTAGAGAATCAACTGCCACAAATACACAGGGTTTGCTGCTCAAGAATGATATTAATACTTCTAGATAGGGATCGACCCTCCAACAATGTCTTATGCAATCACATGCTGGCAAGATCACCAACTTTGATACCATTGTAATATTCCCAGCTAGGCTAGGCTAGGATATTAAAACTTTAATGCAATCATGTTGTTCCTGGTTACCATTTTTCTACAAATACTTGGCATTCATTATACTAAAAACATTTTGTCAAACATATTGCAGGGAATAGAAGAGAATCATGGAGCATTTTATTATGAATGAAGATCTGAATACAACAATCCAATGGCTGCTACGACAACTAAAATACATCAATGGAAAATACACAATACAAGCCAAAAACCTAGAATCATGCCATGGCCTCCTCAATATATGAGATCATACCCTCCAAGTGCCACAACCTCTCCAAGCAAATCACTACAACCCAAAACTGAAAACAATCTCCAAGATGAAGCTCCAATGAAGATCCAGGATGGATCCCCTTGTTTGTCTGGCTAGGGTGGGTTTTGCACCACCAAAACTAAACAACAATGGAAGGGTTTTTCCAAAACCCTAACGAAAACCTTGGCTCCAAGAGCACTCCAAAGAGATCAATCCAAAACATAACCCAAAGTGAAGCGCTACCCCTCCTTTTATCCTTCTTCTATGCCTTCTAGAACTTTCCCCTTTTTGACTAAATCAAATATGACTCTTATTCCCCTTTTACTTTTCACTTTAAGATTAAAAGTCATTTTTAATATTGTTTAAGTAACTTATTAATCTAAAGTTACTTTATTTCCTTTTTTACTTAATGTCACTTTAAAAACATAACATCTCCTAACTAAGTGAGATTAAATAACCCCTTTGACTCCCTTTTTCTTCACTGACAAGCCACGGAAGCCATTTCCAACTGCAGAACAGGGGAGCCGAAAAATGGGGACATGACAACTCTGCAGTAAAATGCATGCACAAGCAAAAGGATGGACTCCTTTGATGATCTGAAACAGGGCCAAGGTGTCCGTAGACATTCCGGACACCAAAAAATATGGTTAGATTTCATCTCCCAATCCAAAAAATACCAGCGGTTGCAAATTAAGAAAATACTACATGTAAAATCTCACTCCAAACCGTCCTGATATGGACTTTTGAAATGCACTCCAACCCTTCAAAAATTAAACTCCTGATGTAATCTGAGCCAAGGAAGGTCTTGTATCCTGTGTGGCCCATCCTTCTATATGCTGAAAATGTATGTCATGTTGCCCAAGTGCCTGCTATTGGCCTGCAAAAATGGCCATTCTCATGTTTTGACAATTTCACAAGTAAACTAGTCTTGAGAAAAATGCACTCGAAGGCTATCAAATGCCCACCAAAGCTTTAGGGGAAGCATGTTGACGATGTATTTCAATGTTCTTGACTCTTCCTCATGCTTTTTTACAATTCCAGGAAATCGTCACAAAAATGCACACCCTGGGTTCAAGAAAGCTAGTTATGGTGTCAAATTTGGTCTTGATTTTCTTTGTAGCCTAGTGAACCATGCAGTCATCTTCTGTTTACAAAATTTCAATTCTTGCATGGTTTCTTAATTCCCCTGTTTTATAGCAGATTTGTGGGTTTCGCCAAAATTTGTTCCTGAAAATCTCTGAAAGCTTGACATGTCATTTTAGAAGCGAACAGGCACACTCCCTGAGACCTGTCATGCTGGTTGTAGCCATAGTTGCAGTTCGACGTTGACGTTCAGAGGGTAAATGAATGTCACAGGCTTCTAAAGCAAATTGACCTTTCACAGGTTATTCAAGCCTCTCACAAACACGGAGCCCTCCTCCGTTCATAGGCCTCATTCTGCCTGAAATCTTCCTTGTCATCAACTTCCTCATTATCTAGGAGTTGCGCTTGCACTCACTTTGTATTCATACTTGTGGTCTTCTTCAGTCCCATTGACCTACTTTTGTGGTCATTTGTTGGGCATTAATAAAATTATCTTATCTCATCTCATCTCATCTCATCTCACGAGTAGCAACCTTCTCCATTTGCTGGAAGGAAGATTTACTGTGCTTATTTTTTAATTAATGGATATGCAGACTTGATTCCTTGGGTCTAAAACTAAATCTGAAAGTGAAAAACTTATGAAACACTAATTAACACTTATTCTTTTCGAAAATAAATGCTGTAGAATGATAGATCAGGGAAAAAACAACATATCTGACTTTGAGATCAATCTGCCAAGTATCGAGTGGTAGTTCTGAGAATTCCCCCGCCAAAATTTTAAAACAGCAAACAGATTTTCAGCAGCAACACCCTTCAAACTTTGATAAACACCAAAAACAAATGATTAGAATTCCAATCACCTTCAGGGTAGGTGGGTGCTTTCCTTGCTTGAGTTCTCTTCAGTTAACTTGCCCTCTAACTTTCCCAATGCTTCTTTCAAGTAGACACATGGACGATAGAGGAAAACCAGCAGATAGAGAAGAGATGCTAAAGCTTAATCTTGACTCTTGTAAACTGAGAAACTAACTAATCTAGGAGGGGCACCTCACTTAAGACATAAGCTTCCATAAACTTCACCGACATACATCAAGCTATTTTGAGTAGATTTGAGATTTTTTTTCTTGTGTGGTGCAATATGCAATGACGCCGACTAGGAAAGATGAATCTAACTCTAAATGAGGTGTCCTTACTTTTATAAATGCAAACACACAATGGCAACTGATGACTAGTCCACTGCAGTCTAAAATTAGAAAACCTTAAAATTTAGAAAACCCTAAAATTTAGAAAATCCCTAAAATATAGAAAATGATGCCAAACAAAGGAAATAATCTGGAGAACTTTTTCAGAGAAAGAAACTAACACTTGAGCTCTCCTTGGTAACTATGCATCATATAATAGTCTGAATCCTGGTGTTAGTTCTGGATTGAAGCAAGCTTTGCTAGCAACCTTGAGGCGAGCTTTGCTAGCAACCTGGCTTGAACAAGGGAAAATGAAAACATTGTCTACCAAATCTTGTGAATGAAGTGGGGCCAATGAAATTAAAATTTCATCTCTTCCTATTACATTGAGTACTGGACGGTAAAGTCACCTTTTCTCATTAATCTATCCACGACCTGATTTTAATCATGCCTCCATTTTTCTGTAGTTCTTATATTTGAAGTCTTTTGGAGTGTTCAACCTTAGTGTATCATGTAGATGCTAAATTATTTTCCATGGTCAGAAGACTTGGTTGAGTCATCCTGAACTTAGCAATTTCACCCACCCGGCTTCAAAATTGGGCTGGTCAGGCCTGACTTGGCAGAGCTGGTTTTACTGGGCAGATATGATCTGACCTGACAGACTTGGGTTTGACAGGACTCTGCCAGAGTCTGCGAGTCCAGTTAGAATTGGCATGGTCTGACAGGTCATAAAAGACCAAAAGTAGCCATTTGAGCTTATTTTTTGACTTGTTTTTCAGTGGAAGTTGGAGCAGTTTTTTCACAGGGCTTTCTGCTCAGTGATAGCACCTCTGATATGCAGCTAGTGCATGACTACAACAACATACCTCTGCTAGGGCACTACTACAGATTTTCTGGAAATTGTGTGTTTTTAAAATTTTCCTATTTGTCAAGTCTTTACTGGGTCTACCCTTGGGTCTTTGATGAGTCATAGGTCAAGTATGAACATTCAACCAAAACTGGTCTTATGCCAAGTTGAGTCTGGTGACTTTGGTATTTTCTAATCAACAATATATGAAGGCGGTGCATGTTTGGAATGAAAGAACAAAAGCCACATCGAAGAAGCAAAACGTCAAAATATCAGTTTCTACAGGAAAATATGCCATGTGTCCAAGATGAAAGCAAGATAAGGCACTACTATTGTTTAGGTTGCAAATCATGAATATACAACAGGCAGCTCAGCTTGGATGCAATCATTTTTTAACATTGTGTTTTATTCACTTAATGCATGATCACTGTGCAAAAGCTGAATTGTTTTCAGTGAGTGACAGCTTTATATAGAATGATAAGTTGTTTCAAAATTTCCATTTTTGTAGCTACCTGATTGTGAAATTTAGTGTGAACTATATCTCTTGACTAAAAAATTGAACTCTTTGGAGATACTCTTGTGATTCTTCTAACTTTAGAACAAATTTTATCTGAAGAAATAAGATTGGTGTATTTTTTAATCTTCTGATTGTTCCATTGCAGTGGTTGTCGAGCAGATGCAAATGAGGCAGCAGTTATCCTCCTCCCTTCAAACATAACTGTTTTTACTCTTGATTTCTCGGGTTCAGGCCTGTCTGATGGTGATTATGTGAGCCTTGGTTGGCATGAGGTAAATGGATTCTTTTGTAATTTTCATTTCAGAAGTCAATATTTTGATTGGTTCTCTGCATTTTAGGCTGTAGCTATATTTATGGGAACACATTTGACATTGGTTGTCCAATGCACAGAAAGATGACCTCAAAACAGCTGTTTCCTACCTGCGAAGTACAAAAAATGTTTCTTGCATTGGACTTTGGGGACGATCAATGGGAGCTGTGACAAGGTATTTGCGATTTTTATCATGTTGTATTTCGGTCCTATGTATTGAAATAGTTACACAGTGAAGGCAACTATTCGTGACAACCAACTGTATGATTGTTTTACTTGTCAATGTTAATCTCTATTTGTTGATACGATGATGCATGGGCATATCAGATCACATACAAAAACAAAGACAGGAAATACACCAATAAATGAGAGAGAATAATTGCTTGATTACTTAGTGATGTAATGTCTCAATACATAATAGGGAAGGAAGGAGTAAGTTCATAACTCCTGAATACATACTCATCTATTAACTCAATATTTGTAAGTCATGATTACATTACTTTATTAAACTCTACCGAAGTAATTTATTATGACTTTATTACATGTCTAAAGTACACCTAGGTCTAATTATGACCATTATATCTAATTCCCTCCTACAATAGTCATATTACATAGATTTGCTTGTTCCAAAACAAAGTCAATCTTTGGGCTAAGCAAGATGTTTGCAGTCCACTTCAAAGTGAAGTCTTCAATTAGCAAGTGGAAGTGAACTATATCTGTCAAGGTTGATGAAGAACAAGTCATGTCACCAACCTTCTGTTTGACCATTGGCTCATCAATCGGACGAGAGTCAATGTTGGCTGAATAGTCATCCTTTCCACCTCTGATGTCATGCATGGCTTGTTCATTGAATTCACCTCATCCGCATCTTGGCATCTCAACATATGAAAGGTTTGCTTTAGCTTCTCCGAGGAATCATCATCGCACTTCCTGCTTCATCTTCATCCTCCTTGAGGGTCTTTAGTTCATGAAAATCAACAAATAAGGCATAATGAGTCTGCTGCTTACCTTATTGTCTCTCTAGGTTTTCCCCTGTAACCATCAACTTCTTGTCACCATCCACAAGTGGAAACAAACCTTGTTCTTCCACACCCATAACAATAGTCTTTTACCCCTAGGTGATGTCTAGAAAATCCCTCAAAGGCAACATGCATCACCCCACCATTGCAACATGATAGAAGAAAGGGAGATAAGAAAGTGCTAACTCCATCTAATCATCAAGTATGCCCCCCTTCACACATCCAACACAAGTGGATCATGTATAACAACATTATAACATCAACAGACCTAGTCATGAGGATGCTCCATGAAGAAGATAACACATGAAGTAGCAAGTACTCATGTGTCAAGAGAGTGATCCATGAAGAAAGACATTAAAGCAACACCAAAACCATGATATGACCACCAACCATGACCATCCACCAAGAAAAGGAGTGAAGATCCTCCACCAAGATGTGCCATCAAATGATCAAAAGCCAAGAAGGGAAGGAGTTCCATGAAGGTGTATATCTCCCAAGTCCATCAAAAGCTCCAAGGTACTAGCGACAAACTCCACCAATGTGATGAAAATCATAATGTGGAACCTCATATAATATGAGGTGTAACAGTCCCCACCTTTGCAACCCCCCATTAAACTTGTTTATGATGATGTATTAGAAGGCCAACCAGGCTTGGCGAGATTTAAAGGTGTCCTCAGAGACATATTGAGAGAAGTATGGACTTTCTTTCGACCAATTTGGGAAGGGCCATAAATAATTATGCAAAAACAATGAGAATTATGATAAGACTTAAAGTGGGTTGAAAGAGAAAAAATCAAGTAATTGATGGTGGAAGGAGACTTGAAACTAATAATAGGCTTCTTAAATAGAGGGGCTAGAACTAAAAGCCCACCAAAATATCAAATAAAGGTCATACTGGGGGAGATTATGAAACTCTTTCCCTATTTTGATATCATAATATGCTTCCCTCTAAGAAAATTAGCTAATAAGTGAAGAAAATTGAGGTACTATGAGGCTGCCAAATCTGGTCTGTCTTTGACCAGAATTTAGCTCTAAGTTTCAATCTCCAAAACTGTCCTTTGCTGTGTTTTAGGACAACAAACAGTTTAGTAACTTTCTGCTCATAATTTTTATTGGTTAAGTGTTCTTTGAGGTGCCCTTGCAAGTGTTTTCGAATCGGTGGTTAGCACATGCAATATATCTCAAAACAAGTAACACTCCTCTAGATCTTTACAACACAAGTAAGCTGATCTACACTCTAAGCATCCATGAAAATAGGACACAAGTATTTTTGGTCAACATGACCCTGGATAAAACCCCCTCGGGGAAAACCAGTGTGGAATGAAAGGATATATAATGATGATCTCAAACAGTGAATACAACAAGGAATACAATACAAGGTAACCTGGTATGATAGCAAGCTCCTCTCAAGCTTGTAGCACAGGTTCCAAGGTCAATGCGCCCTCCTCTCCTTGTTTCTCTATCCACTAAACTGAAGCGCCCAAGCTCCTCTGTGGCCCATTGAAGAATCCCTTCCACACAAACAACATGTTGTGTGTCTCCTCCACCATGAACCAGACAGATCTGAGATTAGACAAGGCCCCTAGTCCCTGCTAGATGTGCACCCTCCTCCAAGCAAGACTGATCACCATAAATAAACAAGGGTCCAAGCCTCCATAGCTCCTCCATGCATGGAAGCGCCCAAGCTACCCTCTCTCAATGCTTCCATTCCCATCTCCATTGCTCCTCTCTAGCTCTCCTAGTAAACAAATGAGTGAATGAGC
>JZKD02S1635299.1:100991-121186 GCA_000966675.3 Picea glauca | reverse complement strand
CACCTCATACTTCCAAGTTCCATCCATCTCTATGACATGAGCCTTCTGTTAAGGCCCTCCCTAGTTCATTTTTTTATCAACCAACCTCCTTTTACAATGCTTCTTCATATGGCCCACCTTGCCACAGTAGTGACATGTGATGTTCTTTAAACTCTCAGTGTAATCCCCACTGCTACATTGACCTTTATTCTTTGCCTATTTTCCTTTTCCCTTGAAATTGGCTACAAAGGCTAGTTCTATACCCTTTGCCTCATTGTTGCTACAGAACTGTATCTTCCATCTATCCTATTATGAGAGCTTATTGCACAGCTCTTCAAACTTGAGGCCAACATTCATAAAGTAATGTTCAAGGTCTCAATAAAGTGCTCATAAGCACGTGGTAAACTTTCTATGGTGATCACCACCATGTCCTCCTCTTCCATTTTCTAACCAATGGCTGACAACTTTTCTCTAATATCCTCGATCTTGAGTAAATGCTACTACAATGATGCACTCTCATCCATCAGGATTGAAAACAACATATCCTTTGGGAAAAAAGCTTCGCCCTTGTCCAAAGTCTCAGACAACTATCGCAAATGCTTATAAATTGTAGTTGAAATCTTCCCTATCTAGACTTGAGGAAGCACTTCATATGTTATGGACAACTTGATCAAAATTACTGCTTCTCTATCTCGCTCATCAAACTTGTCTTGCCGTTGGAGATCAAGTATCTTTACCTCGGATGATAGCAACCAAGCACCTGTACTCAAATATGCACAACACATGCTACTTCCATGTATTGTAGTTCTTACCAGAGAATCTTTGGCTGCCTTTCAACATGATGTTGGGTAAATAGGCCACTGGTACAAGCCAAAAATGCAGAAATATATACCAAAGTCTGAAACAAAGTAAAATGTTGAAAATACATGTTCTTCCCTCACTCAAGCTACAATCCTAGAGTAAGAACACCTGTATACTAGCTCTAAACACCTGTAGAAGCCACATATTACTGAAAAAACATGCAGATTTCTGATAAATATTCACAAAAACAGCCCAAAAAACCATAGATTTTGATAAATCTACCCAAAAACAGCAACAAAACACAGATCTGCTCACAAATAGCACCAAAACACACAAATCTGCTCACAAACAACACAGATTCTGCTTTGGATCTGCTGAAAATCAACAAATCAGCAGTTGAATCTTCCAAATCTACAAATCTGAACAAAAATGCAAACAGGAATTACAGCTCTGTACTGCGTCTATATAGAACTTTCATGCTTGGCAGCTCAGATTACAGATCCATACTGCATCCATACAGCCGTACAATCATTGGCAGCTTGATCTAGCACTGTACAGATTCCACACGTGCGGGTTAGCTTGGCAACTGTGCTTGGGAGGCCATACAGCTTGGTTCCTTCAAAGAATCATTTTTCTGGGGGCACCATGATATGCAAGGTTCCCCTTTATAAAAAAAATGCTTCCATAAAAAATTTAAAACAATACCTGGTTTCGGTGAAACCCTTTTGGCTCTTCGATGTGCTACGATAACGATCCCTGATCCGTCTATGTCGACAGTAGTCCCTAACTCTTTGTGCTCTCACAAACTCCGTGGCTCTAATTGAGCTCTAATACCATATCACGATAAACGGAAATCAAACACATAAAGAAAACCAAGATAAACTCGAGAGAGTTCTCTGTATTGCATTGCATACTAGTCGAGTCAATCCACTTCATGAATGTGGGATAGATTGAGAAACATACTAAAGTGAAATAAAGCATAATATAACCTAAAGTTGAAATAGCTTAATTAATCCTGTCTAATATCTAGTTGACCATGATTTTAATCTGATATTACTCTAACAGTGATTCACATCAATTATTTTTTATTTTTTATTTGCATTTACATTTCTTACAAACTTTTTTCCTTGTCAATTGTTTTCCTCGCACTTCTATGTTTCTTCCTCTATATTTTCAGCACTCCAAGCTTCCTCTACACCATGGCTATCTATCTTTGTTGTTGTTCACCTCTAAAGATGGGTTAAGTGTTCACCCAAATCATCAAGAAGAAAATATTCTATGTTGTATCTGCCAAACAAATTCCCATAATATGTACCTGCCAAGTTGTTGCAACCTAACCTGTGTGGGATAATATATTTTTCTACAATACTAGTACTGTTATACAAGATAGAGGAAGAGACATTTTTAATGTCAAAGCACCAAACTAGCAACCCACATTTTCATTCGTTTCTCGTTATTCACATCAATTATTTTTAATTTTTTATTTGCATTGACATTTCTTACATGCTTTTTTCCTTGTCAAATACACTTCTACTTTTCTTCGTCTATATCTTCAGTGGTTAAGGCTTCCTGTGCACCATGACTCTCTACTTTTCTTGTTGTTCCACTCTGAAATGGGTGAAGTGTTCACCCAAGGGCCAAAACATCAAGTAAAAAACATTCTATGTTGTATCTCCAAAACAAATTCCCATAATATGTACCTACCAAGTTGTTGCAACACCACCTATGTGGGATAACATATTTCTCTACAGTACTTGCACTATTATATGCAATAGTGGAAAAGGCATTTTTAATGTCAAAGCACCAAACTAGCAACCCATACATAGGGTCAATTCATGCCAAGAGCTTGTAACATCCCGAAAACCCTATGTTCATGCCAAGAGCTTGTAACATCCCAAAAAGAACTCATAGATCCCACAAATGTCAAGCTGCAAAGAAAAGGAGGTACCTTCTCTCAAATTTGTACTCAATGTTAGTCAAAGTGAAGGTTTTGTCTTAAGAATCAGTGGTTGCACCTCAAAGTTTTCTACACCATTGGTAAAGAGTTAGGCCTAGATTCCCTAATATGAATATTCAAAGACTTTGCAAAGTGACCCATGTGGGATATCATAGTTTCCTACAACATACACATATTGGGCTAGCTCAGGTGTAGCCCATAACATATTAGCAAGAAAAACTAACGCAGATCATGTAGGATAATGATTAGTGATCCAAATGCAACTATGTTGCCACATTCACATCCCTAACAATGGAATGTGTCTATTATGCAAATTTAGAGTCCACTATACATGTAGAGATTTACAAAGCGATTGATAACGTGAGGGAGAAAGTTAGTTCCAATATCTGCCAAAGGCATCATACTTTGAACTTCTTCAAAGAAATCAAAGATAGGATATATAAGAGGTGGAAGTTAAAACCTTTCTTCACAAGGCTATCCTTGCACTCAACCCAAAATGGTGTTGATTTTACCCCTATAACTCAGTCACTGAAATAATTGCCAATAATTCACTCAAACACAGAAATTATACTAGCTGATATAATTCTGGAAATTATGCAGATTACCTACAGCTGAGTTATAAATCAGATTTTTAACAGCAGAAGCAACACAGAAATCACACACATAAAATGGACAACACAGGAAGTACCCTGGAAACCCCAGTGTGGAGAAAACCAGCAAAGAGGGGGATTTATTTCGGCTCTTGAAAGATGATTACAGCAGCATACAAGATGAAATTTCTTACTGAAATTTCCCAGCAGAATACACTTCCTTCCCTCAGCAAATTCACCCAGTTATGGCTGTACGGCCCAGCTAGATTCTGGACTGTATGGACCAGCCTGTGTACGGCCCAGGTACGGCCTGTACGGTATGTCCAAAAACTGTCTGCTGCTGCTGGTCGAATTTGGCCCTGAATCGGCCTCTTTTCCTCTGCCTAAGATGCCCAGAAAAAGGCCTGCTAGAAGCTGTTGTAGCTGGCCTGAGTTCGGCCTCCCTTTGCTGCACAGTATGGCCTGACTTTGGCCTCTGCTGGCTGCCCAAAAACTGGCCCAGAACTCACCCTTCTCTGCTGCTGATCCTCCTCTTCTCTCCCAGCCAAGCACCCCTCTTTCTCATTTGCTCAACCTCACAAATGAGAATTGTTCTGTCCTCTCACCCTCAGCCTCCTTTTATCTCCCTAGCAGCCCCCCATTCTCTTTGGCATGTGTGACAAGGCTTGGCCTCAATGGCTGAGAGTTGGGGCTGCTAGACCCCACTCTCCACTAGGAGGTGTGCCCCCCTTGGACAGGGACCCACTAGCAGCCACCTTAGAGGTGTGCCCTCCTTGGTCTGGGTCCCACAAACCACCCAGCCACCTTCATGAGGTGCGCCCTCTCTCCCTGGCCCCCACATTCCACTCAAGGAGAAATTTGCTGCAAGCCTAAAGTCTAAGATAAAAAAAGCTGATCTGGGTTATTTAAGATGTCCCTCAGCTGGCCTAGGACAATAGGCACAGCTGAGACACCAAACCGAACTAGAACTAATAAATGGTATATGGAAAGCACAAAGAGATTGCCGCTATAACTTATTTGAACATGAAGGAAGGCTTCAAAAGAACCATCTCAAAGATATGTCCCCCGAATAAGATGATGATAATCCATTGGAAGTTTTTATATTTTGTCAAACTTACTCCCATAAAACAATAGAAGCAAGGGAGGATAGATCAAACATTGCCCAAAAACAACCCATTCAATGGTGAAGGATGCATGGATGGAGCTCTGAAGATTCAATAACTTGTCATTTGATTACTGCCATAGGTTGTAAGTTCCTCAATTTCGGAGAGGAATTGGCTCACTTTGAACATCATCCACTTTATTCAAAGGAACAAGCTTACCTCTAAAAGAGCAAAAAAATTGACTATGTACATAGCATCCTTCATCTTTAGAGGAAGAAGATTCCAAAGTATATACAAGGACTAGCAATGCATTGGGAAGTGGATGTAGACGATATCAAACATGCTGATGAGGAGTTTTCTCTAGATCTACTTCCCAATGCATTGCTAGTCCCTACATGTACTTCGGCATCTTCTTCCTTTGAAGATATACGATATCAAACAAGCTAATGAGGAGCTTATAGATGGATAAATGAGCTTGGTTATCTACCATTGAATGACACGATAAAGGATAACAGTTATAGTGACCATGCCAAAGTTGAAGAAATCCACGCTTATTGGATCGCCTCAAGGAACAAGATAAGTATGCCTCTTCTAAGTTTCAAGCCTTTGGTATGTACTTTTGTACTCCCCATAAATATTGCCAACTCTCTATGAGTTGATATTGATATATGAATTTTGATTGACAAATATGAAGTATCTTATTCCTATTTTCACTACTAATGACAAAACCGATGTCTCATCCAATATCACACGTGGCTAGATGCGTTCAAATTTATTTGGCTCATTCAATAATCATAGATACAGCGAACTGCATAACCATTTCTTATATCTTTGTTTTCTATGTTTTGTAATGTTTTATGCTCCCCATTTATCATGGTGCATGCTGAAATTTGAGGGTATCTACCCCCCTCCCTCACCATTTTTCTTCCTCCCATCCCCAAACCTTGGGGTAACATAGATAAATATCAAGAAGTCATTCCAAACTCTAAAGGCACCATAATGACCAGTATATAAACAAATCAGATTACAGAAAATAAGACCAGTTTATGGAACTCAAAGAATAAGATTTTTGACACATGCCTGTGACTAATTCTAATTCCATATGAAACCACAGATTTTAAACATAACCCTCGTTACTATTTGAAAATGTGTCTGCCCCTCTAAACATTTAGAATCCTTTCAAACGAAAGGAATTCCCTCTGCACAAGCTTGTAAGCCAAGAGATAATTATATCTGCAAACTGAACTCTGACCAATTGGTTCTATATCCAAGTTCTAAATTCTAATACAGTGCCTAGAGCACATGCACCGGAATTTTCTGAGAAAACACCTTCTCAACTCTCACAAATTTGGAAGCCCTTGTAAACAGTGACATTCATATTTTCGAGTGATAACCTCGAAAGGCAAATTTTAACTTCAATGTGCAGTGCAAAGACAATGATAATAAATTATAAGCAACAATGGCGAGGCTTATTTAAGAAAAGTACAGCTATTATGGTCATTCTGGATTTTAAGCATGCCAAATAAGCACATGCTGTAGGACTGAAAATTAATTTTATAAAAGAATCTTACTAAAAATGTCAAATGTTAACATGGCAATCAGATTATATTATCTTACATTACAAAACTAAACCAGAGATCTTGACTTCACCTGTTTCCATGGCAGTAGATAACACACGGAAGTGATGTGCCTTCTGGGAGAGGCGATGGAAGATAGTGACTACATTGCAAGACATGGCCCCGGTCATTTCTGATCTGCAAATAACAAGAAAAATAAAAAACCTGTGTAATATAGGAGAGAGAACAACTTCTGATTTAAAAAGCAAAAATGTTACTCATTCCACAGTAACAAAGATAAGGTGATGTTTAAGTGAGGAAAATAAAGCAGAACTTGTTTCCATCAGACTTGCCTCTAAATCTTGTCTACAATACTTCCTCCCTGCAAGAGTAAATTCCTTCTCCCACAGGTACTGATCTGGATTGTATTCTGCCCTGAAATAGCGAATCATGGACAAATAAATTTTTAAGCCATTTACAATTCCCAGGACAGACAAGAATTCTTCTAGCTGCTGATAAATTGCACTTAAGACCCCAATTTCTTAACTCTATAGAATGAATACATCCTGTGTAACTAACAAGAGTATAGTCATAATAAGTATCAATAAGAAAGAAGATAAAATCTAACAGTTTGTGTATTGGCATTGAAAGTTATTGCAAGTTCGCTTACCAGGCATGAGATTTGAAAACAGTAAAAACAGTAATTATGTAATTATCATCATACAGGCCACAGTGAAAACAGTAATTATGTAGTTATTGGATGAGATTTGATCTAATAGCAGCAAAATAGCATTTGCCAGGTGGCCCCAAGTTAATCCTGTTACTGCCATCATATAAAACCCTGGTACTGGCATCATATGCACCTCATATAAGCCTTGACAACAATGCCAAACATTATATGCAAGAAATTGCCCACGATTACTGCAGGCCCAATCTTGGCAAAACAATCATAACCACTAAATGTTTAGTTATTTGCAGTAACTCGAAATATTCAAGCTTAATAAGAGGTTATACTTATAAACCACGAATTCAAATTCCTGGTAAAGCGAGCTTGAACTAACATTTGAAGAAATCCTTTGACAAATGATGATACTGATGCCAAACATTTCCATATTTGACAAATCCAATTCTTTCACATGTTTAAAATACAGCATTTGTGACTTGCTGATCAGGAGCCCTATCTCCACGCAATCTAAAACTAGCATTGGCACCAGAGATAAGATACCTAATTAAATTCCAATAGGATGTGTTTTTCTTGAGTTATTTTACCAGATCGATTCTTTTGAAATAATAAAATTATTTTATGTGAAAGAAAAGAGAAGATTTTCTTATTCATTCATATAGTATTCATATTTGATTTCAAATTCACACAACAGCAAAAAGGAGAAACAGGTTGAAGAAACATGTCTATCAATAAATAGATAGAGGAGAGGGGGGCAAAGCCACCCATCAAAGGGGTGTGGGGGCATAGCCACCAATACAACCATCCTTTCATTAAGTCATGATATGACATTCATTTATAATGCCATTTGTCAAAGTTGACTTTTCTTTAACAATGAAAATACAAAATGTATATATTTCAATACATTTTAATTTTGATCAGGACACTGCCTCCTAATTCGTAGGGAAGTTTCAGCACATGACAAAAGATCTAAAAGTTTCACAAAGCATGCTTGGCATAATGATTAGCAATGGGCCATTTGTTAGTTAGGACAAAATACAAATTTTAATCCATGAGAATGATAGACAATGTAGAACAACACCAATCACTTGAATTAACAAAACCAACTATAAGGTTTGGTCCATGAATAAGAAATTGATCGTTTTGGAATCCCAAAAGGAACATTTGGTCCATTCCACTAATTAATTCCAAGTGTTGCAATAAAATCTTATGCCAATTGAGAACATTTAAATTCTAAACAAATGCAAAGAACCGACTTATGTAATATCATCCCTAAATGGAAGAATGTGTTAAAATATTGAAATATGGAGAGTGATTTCTACATGTTACCACCTGAACTAGCACCCTTGTGAAAAGTCCCAACACAGGAGCTAACTAGGGCAACAAAATGGGAAGTGCACCATTATCACCTCAATACACTTTCCCCTTCACTTTAGGACAGCTCCTAGAAGCCACGGGGGGTATCCCTATTTGAATAAGCAAACCTCTTCGAGTGAATTAAACCATGCAAGATTATGATTTACTTTCATGAATCCACAATATATATATAAACAAGACCATGCAAAAGGATTCCAATGACTGATCGAATGCTTTAAAAATAAACAACCAGGAACAATAGCATAAATCACAAGTTTATCCACTTGAAAGAAAGAGTTAGGAGCTAGTGGATGTGTGTGCCAAATCTGATATGTAAGATGAATAATATTAGCAACTTTCAGATTTGTATTTATATCTATCACTCAACAAATAAAACTTCAAAGAGGTTACTATCACTTTTAAGCTACTTTGGAGCATAAAGAGTGAAGACAATTAGCATAAATCAATGGTGCAATGTGTGCTTGTAATTTACCAATTGATTATATGCTAAGAGAGGACAAGCTTAGGGCTGTCCTACTTCTAAATCTATTTTATGATAAAAAACGCAGAAATTTTATATTTAGAGCATGAAAAGATCATCCAAGAGAGAGATTATGCACTAGAGATCAAGACGTCTTGGATGTTTCCACTTGGGCAAGAGATATTCTATGCAACAAAAGCTCAACAAGTATCAAAAACAAGTTCTAAAGATGTATAACCATTCACTAAGCAAGAACTTGTAAAATAGATGGTGAATCCCCTTAGGGTTTTACAAGTTAGCACTTTTTTACAAGTTAGCACTTGGAATTCACCAAATAAATCTCTAAGGTAAATGATAAACAATTCTTAGCACTTTAGAGATCAAATTCACCACTAGATATGTAAGATAAACTTGTATAAACAATCTAGGAATGAAATAGAGGTTAGGCATGAGTAAGAATACACCTTGAAGCACCAAACCCTAGCCTTAGGGTTTCACCAAATCTGATTTTTATTGCTGCAATTTAATTTCCAGATTTGAGAAATGCCTTAAATCAGCCCACGAAACGTTAGGTAAGGCCTTGAAGCTCCTTTCTATAGGGTCATTTTTCCTTCTTAGGGTTAGAGATCAACAATTAAGCACAAACCCTAGAATAAATTTGTTTGGGAAATAAAATGAACCATTAACTCTACACTAGACAATGAAAAAAATCTAGGTAAAAAAATTTCTTTGGTTTTTCACCATTAGATTTCCTTCTAAACAAACAAAAATAAAAGATTTTGAATTTTAGGGTTTTTTGGTTGGTTGTTGGGAGAAGACTAGTGTCTTTTCTCCAATTAGGGCTTAGGGGATCAAGAAGGATGCCCCTCTAAGATTTGGTCACTTCTATCTTAAGGATTAGGGTAAGAGGTTAGAAACCTAAGCATAAAATAATCTCTAACCTAATCAAGATAAGCTAAGAGGATCAAGGCCCTACAAGAAGGGATTCCTCAAAGAAAAAAACCTTCACCAACAAGATCAATTATAACTTGAACAAAATACTTAAAACCCTTGCCAAGGAACCAAGAGGAAAAACAAAGTAATGGATTAGGCACTTACCCAAGCTAACAAGAGAAGAAGGAACAAACCCTAAAACATCTCCTCTCCAAGTGGTATAGTATGTAATGTTCCCAAGCCAATTTTTCCGCTGGAAACACTAATTGTTCATTGTTTACTGTTGTTTAGTTGTGTGCTTGCAGGTTTACTCATGAAGTTGCGCATTAGGGTTTATGTTTATGAGATCAAAGCATGTAGACATGGATCTGAAGATATAGCATAAATAAAGCCAAGATACAACAAGAAATACCAATATGGAACCAAATAACGCAGATATGACCTTTATTTAGATAATATAGAGATCTTGATACAACAGATCTGCAGATCTGGAAGAATACCAATAAGAATATCCTACTGGAATAAAATAATCTATAACCTAATCAAGATAAGCTAAGAGGACCAAGGCCCTACAAGAAGGGATTCCTCAAAGAAAAAAACCTTCACCAACAAGATCAACTATAACTTGAACAAAATACTTAAAACCCTTGCCAAGGAACCAAGAGGAAAAACAAAGTAATGGATTAAGCACTTACCCAAGCTAACAAGAGAAGGAACAAACCCTAAAACATCTCCTCTCCAAGTGGTATAGTATGTAATGTTCCCAAGCCAATTTTTTCGATGGAAACACTAATTGTTCATTGTTTATTGTTTACTGTTGTTTAGTTGTGTGCTTGCAGGTTTACTCATGAAGTTGCGCATTAGGGCTTATGTTTATGAGATCAAAGCATGTAGACATGGATCTAAAGATATAGCATAAGGAAAGACAAGATACAACAAGAAATACCAATATGGAACCAAATAACTCAGATATGACCTTTATTTAGATAATATAGAGATCTTGATACAATAGATCTGCAGATATGGAAGAATACCAATAAGAATATCCTACTGGGATAATAGTTGCTACAAAATGCTCAAGACTGAAGATATAAGCCTCCAAAGGCAAGATAATAAGTTGATGTAAAGCACAAGATTGATTTCTCTCCTTCCAGGGATCAGACCCAAACCCCCCTAGCTGAGTTGCTCCCTTCTGGATGGCTGAATATACTCAATATTTCAGCCCTGCAGCCGAAGGCCTCCAAATACTCTGAAACTGGTTCGAATGGTAGATCAGGGAAAGACAAACCCCCTCCTGGAGTCTCAGGATGAATAACAAAGATCTGCTCCTCTTATAGCTAAAACCCCAAACTGGGTTGCGCCCTCCTGGATGACTGAAGAGACCCAATATTTCGGCCTCACTGCTAGGAACCTCCAAATGATATGAAATTGGTTGGAAGTGTAGATCGGGGCAAGATAAACCCCCTGGTGAAGTCTCCAGCTGAATAATGAAGATCTACTCCTCCAAACTGATGAAACCCCCTTCTCCAGTGCGCCCTCCTTCTCTCCAACTCGTGCCAAGTTCTAATAAATCATATGGAAAATAAGCCTCTTCCAAATTAGTTTAGAAATGATGGTTGAGGCCCTACAGAGAAAACCCAGAAGTCCAAATGCCCAAAATCCTCCTCTACTGCCTGGATCGAACTCTCCTTCTTCCAATGGTGCGCCCCCCTTGCTGGAAACCCCCTAGGTTGCGCATTATTCCTTCCTTGGCTGATAGATGGTACCTGTAACTGTTGTAGAATGGTGTGGGAGGAGTATTGCACCCCCGAGACCAAGCTTGGACCAAGAGAGGTGGGATCTTTCACCACCAAGTTGATCTCTAGGGTTTGTAATCTCAAAACCCTCAAAACTCCTTTGTGCTCAAGAGCCCAAATGCAAAATGTAATAATAATCCAAAATGAGTGAGAAGTGCACCCTTCCTTTCTTTTATACTCCAGATCTATTTCTCTGTTGAGTTAGTTAACTCCTAGCTTTTCCTCACATGTTCTTTTCTTTCCTTTAGTTACCTTTTTCCCCCAAAGTCAACTTAATATGATAACGTTGTGCTTAGGTAATGGCTTTGGGTTGTCTTTGTCCCCCTGATGCATGAGACTATAGTCTAGTGGGGACAACTAGACTACTAAGTCTCTCATAAACTCTTCATCAAGAGGTGGGGAACATTACATAGTAACCCTTCAATCTTGAAAGCTAGTAGAAGTCTTGAATCACCATAACAAATCTTTAATGCACCAAGAAAATAACCAAGAAAGAGAGAGCTCCAAGAATTGACACCAAAACCTCCAATAGGTAGATCTTCAATAAATTGTATCCTCAAATGTACAACAACAACAACAAATTGGAATGACAGGAGAGCCTTTATTTATAGGTGAGGCTTCTACATCCTTCTCATTCTTTATTATTTTTTATCTCCCTAAAATTATCCTAGGAGACTCACAAAAAGTGACTTGTCATCCACAAAAAGGAGACTAAGTCAAAAACAAGTAATACATGCCACATGTACAATAAAACCCTTATGAGAAGGGGACGTCCCAGTAAAGGAGGGGTTGATTTGATCTAGATGCTCAACATTCCCTTGAAGAAGTGTAGTCCAAGTCTCAAAACGTGTTGTAGAAGGCTTCCAAGTGAAGAAAGGTCCAACATCTAGCCTCTTTATGTGGAACGGCCTCATGGAATGCGTGAGTGAGGCCCCAAAAGGTGGACGACTCCTCAAATAATGCTCATTAACCCTCAAAAAGTGCCTCCAAGGTAAGGCCATGTGTATATCTCAAGCAAAGACACCTCCATGAAGCATGGGAGTGACCCTCCAAGTGAAAAATTGGATCATAAAATCCCCAACGGCTAATATGACGTCCAAAAGAGTGGGATGGCCCTCAAATCATGCATAAAATAGCTCAAAAGCTAACCAAATGAGAGAGCACACTAGGGTCCTCAACATAGCATGTGTAGAAGATGTCCACACATGCATAAATAGCCCATATGTGCCTCAGAGGATGTAAACAATGCCTTGGGATACATGAACTACCTTGAGAATTGTCAAACTACCTTGGGAAACATGAAACTAAGTGAGCATCTACAAAATCATCTATGGTAGTAGATGGCCAAAGTGTGATGAATATATAAGATAGGGATCCATGCTTAGGCATAAAATAAGTGTGCTATAAATAGGTGTTACAACCTTTACAACAAGAGAAACACTTTTACATCATATACAAAGAAGTGAAAGAGACTAGTAGCTCCCCCAAATCATGTTTCCTAGTAGATCCACCCCAAGATGCTTGCATACCTATGTAAATCATAAATGACCGACATGATGAAAAGTTACGAACATCAATAAGAGCAATGCCTATCTTGAAAATGGGGACTAAAAAGACAAGCCATGACCGACCACAAGGGGTCAGGGAGATACTACACAGGCCCCTCACCAATACATATGACATCTAAGCATGGTCCAATACAATACATGAGTACAAATACAACCACACTTTTGGCTCATCATGATACAATGAGGCACATAATCTACTCATATGATGGGTCACATCTAGCAAAAATAATGTAGGGTACATTGAAGCGAATCTGAGGTGTAACACTACATATTATCAATGTCGTCAAACTTTGACTCGACAAAGATTTTGTTGTCTTGGGGCTCGAAAAAACTCGACAAATAGAAAAAATTCAAAATATAGTTATATGTGTGGAACTCACGAGTCTAGTGAGTCTAAGCTGAGTTTGAGAAGTCTCAAGTCTCATAAGTCTAGCAAGTATAAGCAGAGTCTCACAAGTCTCGACATAGGTGGGCTCTCTCTCTCCTTGCATATTTATCGAGGTCATCTCTCAATCTCCCTACATCAATCAAGTGACGACCTACGGACCTTGTTGATTGAGTGCATTCGTAAAGATAACCCTCTACAATGCCATCCGGCAATCGAGCCTCACTCCTCAACCCTACAAGTGATCCTTGTAGCCCATTGAGGTACTTTCCTTAATGAGTTTCCTTCTTACAAGGATAGGGGCTTGCCTTTTGACTTCCGCTAGAAAGGAAAGCGACCCACCCTATAGAGTAGAGATAGATCGATCAATATAAGTAGGGTGGCTAATGAAGATAATCCCACTTTATCTAATGCTTAACAAACAATTAGAATTACCGAAAAATAAGATGTCATCACATCACTCAAAATTAGAGATAAAAAGCTACAATTTACATCCTATAATCATAACAGACTAGTCAATCGAGGCCCATATATTAATATTAATTATCGCTTATCATTATGTCAAAATGTCAATGATAAAGTTCAAAACATTAAAATAACAAAAAAGGAGCTTAATTGGAAAGCTCTACGAGTCCAAAATCAAAATACACAGAAATCTATAGAGCAAAAGACTAATTCGATTAATAGTCTTTTCCCTCCACATCCTCCAATGGAACAACAACTAATTCCCCAAGCTGATAATACGAAGCAGCATGGGAAACAAAAGATGTGCCACGCTACACACCAACAACAGAGGCAAAGGACCCTACCACAACCAAGCTAGACCTAGGATCGGATACGCCATCTAAATCCCCAACACAAAAAGGATCACTAGAAATATTGTGCAAAGAGAACTTAGCTAGCAAGCAATCAAGGGCATCCAAATCTACATCTTTAGGATTCACATCCCTTAGCTTTGTAGGGCCTATTACCCCCTCTCACCTAGGGGTAACTAGAGGAGATGATGTCTCATGGCCCGCAATGAAGACAATGATCCTGACGATCATGATGATTAGCAAGTCCACGAAGATCAGCCCAACAACTCCCTCAGATACCTCTTCCTCACCAGCATTGCTCATCACACTCAATCAGCAAGGCTCATTGGGAGATGGTGGCCCGGCACATTATGAGGTACATCAGTCCTTGTTTCATATAAAGTGTCATATTTAATACATTAGGCAATTGAGTAATGATCATGTGTTGAAATGGGATAATGAATCATAAGCCCGTAAGTTAAACTTTTTTCCTTGTTTCACCTTAATGGCCATCCTAGTCCCGTGTTGTCACTCCTAGGGAAAAGAGGTACTACTAGTGGTTCCTTGAAAGGGGTAGCATACCATTCCCAATCATACTTACCACTTTTCCATCCTTGATCCTTCCATTCTCTCACCTTTAGGGTAATGTGGTTACATGTACACCAAAAAGGCATGTACCTCATTCTCTTATGAGAAGAGGGGGCTAAAGGCCCAGAGGTAGATTGGAAGATAAAGAAAAAAATGGTATAATGAGGACAGTTAAAAGCCATAGCCCATAATTGAACTCTACCCCCTCATTAACGGCAATCGCCCCTAGTCCTAATGCGAATAAAAGCATTCATCTATCAAAAAGGACTTGAATATATCTTGAATAAAAGCAAAGGAAGTGTTATGCTTGAAACCTTTTTTAAGGGGATAAAAAAATAAAGAAAAAAGGCAATGAAAGGGGTTTGGAATGCAAAAAGCGTCGAAGAAAGGGTAACTCAATAGCCAAGCACACCCTCTACAAAGGCACTTATGGAGGTGAGCCCATACATTGTCTTGTATGTTAATGACCCCATGCCCAGAAGTAAACCCCATGACCACCTCACATTCATTACATACCTTTGATGGGTTCTTCTAGGAAATATCTCTCTACTTGGGTACTACACACCTAATAGGTTCCCTTGATGGCCCTCCCATACCTAAAGTTGTCAAATTGCGTAAAGTCTAAGGCTTGTGTGAAGTTTGAAGGGGATACCCAATGAAATTTGCTCATTTGGCTTTTGTATTGATTGATGGCTTATTTTGCATGCTTCTTAGGACTATTGCCCCTTGTGATTGTTGGTTTTACTTGATTTCATGGTTTTGACTGACTTGGGTGCACCTAACATGGTCTTTGGAGAACGTCTTTGTGCTTTGACCCCAAGACGTTGTGCACTTTGTACAAGATACAGCATGTGTGATGCAGAGCATTGAGTCACCTGGTGATTGACCTTCTTCAGATACATCCTCTCGCACCACCTAGACCTTGTACGATGGATAGATGAGCTCTCCTTTGACAGATATAGTCATGATGGCAAGAAAATGGGCAAAACGCCCACACTTTGGACAGTGCACCCCATACCTTGTTCAGCATTTGATGGAGGACATTGCACTTGGTTATGCTTGGACATTACTCAGAGGTGATGCATGATCATTCCACCTTGGACGTTGAGCTCCTTGATGATGACGTCATGCGCTAGGGTTTGCTTGATGATGATAGGCTTGTTGGCCACTAAGGCATCATTTGATGACTTGATGATGTTACACAACCATTGATGAGGAGAAACACCCTCCACCTTGCTTACACCTCTTGGATGATGAGACATGGCCTTTGGAGGCTTCACACACCCTCTTGGAGCATAACATCACCACACATGACCTAGGAGGGCATTGTATTGGTGTATTAGCATGATTTTTCATTGTTAGAGGTCATTTGAGGGGTTGGCCCCACTTGTATCATGGATCATTATCGTTTAAGCTCATTATGTGGACTTATGCGCTAGGGTTACCTCATATAAATGAGGCTAGCGCTCATTTGGATTAAACACAACTCACTCACTTGTGAGATCACTACTACTTATCTTCTTCTCTCTTATTTTCGCTATGGATGTCTTATGTGCACCTTTGGAGTGACTTTGGATGGGATGTTTTCTCTTGTTGATGATGGATTCTTCATGAACTAGGGTTTCTTTATGCTATGCGCCTTGACTAGTAAGTGTTTTCTTATGTGCATGTGATATTTTCTTGGTAAATTTTGGTGAATGCTCTATTAGAGAGGTAACAGTTGCATGTTGTCATTATCTTCCTTGAATAATCTTGAAACCATAAGGAAGGATTAAGAGAGGTTATCCCCTTCCCTTGTTGTATTCACCTTGACTTTGTTGAAGCATTCAAGATTTGCCTTAAGGGTTAAGAGTGGCTATCCACTTTAGGTTTGTTTTGGATAGAGTTTAGTTCTAAGGGTTAGGAGTGGCTATCCCCTTAGGGTTTAAGACCTAGTTTCCATCCATTTCCTTTGCTAGACGCATTAGAGGAAGTGGGACAACACCTAAGGTTTATGAGAGGATAAATCTTAGTGGCTTTTCCTTTGAGGTTTGACGTAGACTTATGAGAGGATAAATCTTAGTGGCTTTTCCTTTGAGGTTTGACGTAGACTTATGAGAGGATAATCCTATGGTTTAAACCTTCACCTTTTCTCTTGCACTTAGCCTCCTTTGAGTGCTTTGCATTGACTCCATTTGCTCTAAGAAGGAAAACGGCACTAGTCTTCATGATTGCAAGTGATGATTAAAACCCTAGAATTAGCCAAAAGCTCTCCCTTTCTCTCAAGCTACTTGACAACCAAATTACTAACCTTATCCTAACTCAATGCTTGGCAAACATAGTATATTTATTGCTGCTGTTATAAAAAGTTTGCTACAGCCATCAGAGCTTTACTAATTGCTATAAACTTACTTAATATTGGGGGAAAATCAGCTCAAAAATATTGTTTGATGATTGGGATGTTGATCTACTCATTGAGGGCTAAATTCTAAAATATAATTGCTATTTTTTCTGGGCTGATTTCTTGTTGCTGTTGCAAATTATACTTTGCTGATATCACTGGTTTACTGCTGCAATTTTACAACAGCAATTAGTTTTACTTGATAGCTAGCATCTAGAAGTGATTGGTAGCTGATTTGACTTGGTAATTGACTATTATATGCATTGGAATACTTCTTATTTCACACACATCAACCAATTACCTTGTCTAACTAATCCTAACCCTTCTACTTTACTGGACCTAACCTATCTCATTGAGTGACCAAGATAGGGGGTCGTAAACTTGCCTCTAACTTGCTATAGGATCCCTTGATGTCACTAGGGAAGCCTCCCTTTGTTGGATCTCTTTCCTTCACTAAAACGAAGAAAGTACTTGCCTAGGTGACAATGACAAGTACTTCTAGTTGTTTCACAAGATTGGCATCTTGTGAAGGGCTTTGCACAAGTACAAATCCTATGATAACAAGACCCTAGCTATAATCTACCTTCAATAGAGAGATAAGGTCAAGATTTAAATGAATGTACACAAGATTTTCTCTTTGATAGTTGATGTAAGTGCTCCAGTTTGTCTTTGTTGTTGAAGAGCTACACCCCTATGAAAGAACTCTAGATGCAAGGGTTAGTAACGCTAGAGTTTGGGCACCTTAATATGACCACCATGCAAGAGGTTTCATAGTGCCCCTATCAACAATTGCATTTACATTTCCAAATGCACCACTTCTTATGATGAATGGAGTAAATTGGTTCTCTAGCTCCAAAAGCTCCATCTAATCAAGACAAATCTCTAAAAATGTTGCTCTAAAACCATTGGCCACCTCTTTGTCTTTGTTTAGGGCTCTCATCCTATCACAAATTTAGCCAAGTACACCTCATCATAGTACTTCGAGTTTAAGGTATAGGCTAAAGAATATAGATGGATATTATATTTGCTCTACCTACTAATGATTATATCCTTTATGGTGCCATACAAAAGAGGGTCCTACTCTTCAAAAAGTTGTTCAATTCCCTCGTAAAGGTGACCAAACATAGACACAACCGAATCACAAAGTTGTAACAAATCAACCAATTGCTCCATTATGGAAACAAAAAGTTCACCTTGACCCCACCAAGCCTCATCAAGAATGATAGCTCTAACCCAAACTACTTTTTCAATGTTGCTTTGTGTCCATGTTTGCCACCATGGACTAACAACCATCACAAAGAAAGTTGCACACATGTCTACTAACAGCTTGATCATTATATAATGGGATGAAAATCTAGCTTCCCCAACCTTTAGAAGTTGGAGTCTAGAACATTTCTAATACACAACTTGTGCATGTTGGTGGTTAGTGATAAAAACCTAAATTTCTTTTGCTTCTTCACATTTTTTTCATAACTTCAAGAACGATGGATTTGAAAGCAAGATTTAGAGTTTAAACTATGCACCACACATGGGGTGCAAAAAATATGGTCCTTCCTTGACTCAATAATGGCACCTGTTACACCCTCAGGGGTGACAATTTTCAAAGGTACCCTCACAAGGTTGTCATGTTGTTGCCTGCAATAGATGTCATGCTCATCTTCTCCAGATCCAGACAAAGTTTCTCTTGATCTCCATCAGATGTATGATCGTGCTAGCTCAGTTGTGGTATAAGCTTAGTTGTGGTATAGCTCACCCTCTTCCCTCACTCATCAGATGACAAATGCATTATGGATGGCACAGTATGCTTCATTTTGATATTCCATGTACCGATACTCACCTGGATGTGATGATATAACTTCAAAGTTAGTCATGAAAGTGGTAAACACTAAATGTTATCCGATAGCACTTCATAACATTGCATAGTTTATTATTTTCCTTGTTATATCTTGGGGAACATGCTTTCTGTTAGAAGTGTGTCATTTTTCGGGTCAATCTGTACTACTGGGTACTTAGCCTAGATAGCGTTGTCCACATCCTAACCATGCTAGACATTTTCCACCTTCCATGTATCATTCATTTCCATCCATATAAAAATATTCTATCCCGATCATGTATGATTTCTCAAAGGTCAAAAGAAAAGGTCCAAATGATAAAAGCCTGAATTAATAAAGCCAAAAAGGCTAGAGGTGAAGAGCTAATTAAAAGCCATAAATAAAAACTTGAGCAATGCCACCTCACTACTAGGCCAATGCCCCTAGTCCCTAGCTTGTCTATGAATATCTAAAGAAGAAGAGACTTGTTCAATAAACTGAACACTTAAAGAAAAAGGCATAAAGGGGTATTAAGAAATAGTGTCAAGGACATGTAACTCAAGGCTAAGCTCCCTCTTGAAGGCTGTTGCATAAAATCCTAGCTCACAAAAGCTAGATAAACAAATGAATAAAAAGACCTATGCATGTCTAAGACTTTGAGGGTCATCACATGAAGTTCTTCCCCTTTCCTTTCATTATTATTATTCACCTTTACCTATCTTTCACCTAGGTACTTGGGAAACATAGGTTTTCCTAGGACTTGGTACATGTATAAGGGTTAATGTCATTCCCCTTGGTAAGACTTAAGCAAATATTAAAAGTAACCCCTATTTATTATCTCATGTTAAGAGATGTCACCAAGTGTTATCATCTAATGGCTTGCTAAAAGGCTAGACCCATCACTTCAAGTGGGTATTGTGCATTGGGATATGTGTACCATTGGCTCGAGATCCGTGACACTACATGGGGATCTATGATGATACATTGGGATCTGTGAACTCATATGATCATATCTACAGACATTGGAATCTGTGCCATTTGCCTTGGGATCCATGTACTGCATTGGGATACATGTCACCACATTGGGATCTATGACAGTGCATCAAGCCATGACAAGGACACCATGTCATCACACATGCCACATGGACCACTTCAAATTCATTCTCCTTGCTCAGTTGGAACTTGGACCTTGCATTCACATTCATGCATTATTATCTCTCCTTGGACCACACATGGGAGCTACTAATGCATTGGAGGTGTTAGTTACAGGTCATTGAGATGGTTATAGGTGGTTATGTTAAGTACCAGAATAAATCTGAAGATAAATCTCAAAATAAACCCACAATATCAACAAGAAAAACTCAAACCATTCACCAAAATACTGAACACAAGAAATAGTCAGAACCCTTGAGGTAGGGTAACACCATATATTAAT
>JZKD02S1635299.1:68254-82333 GCA_000966675.3 Picea glauca | reverse complement strand
TTATAATTTATGTTTTGTGATGTGATATGAGTCTTTCTGAGAAAGTCTTAGAGTTATAAAGAATGTGGTTGTGAAAGAATTTTTAAAGACTACCCCTGAAAGAGACTAGAAACCATGTGATATGTAAAGATAGGACAAGAAAAGAGACTCCTTCATGACAATACTAAAGTTATGATTTTTTAAGTTTTTAAAGCTAGTTTTATGTATCCTTTGATTTTACATTTAAAATATTAAAGAAAAATCTTAAAAAATGAAATCATAAATAAATTAATCGTTTATGATTTTGACTTGCTAGTTCATGATTCCACTTAGCCTTTACTAGTTCATGATTCTACTTAGTCATTTAAATAGTATATAGTATAAGAAGCACTTATGATGCTGCTGCTCTTTTGGAAAATTATGATATGAATTTGGTGAAATTTGTAACTTAAATAAATCACAGATTTATGGCACAATCACACTTTTGTTTATGGTGAAATAGTGCCATAAAAGTTCGAACAACCAAATCAATTTTAACGCGTTTTCACCCAATTTTGAAATGAATGTCCTCAATGATGCTTAATGCTTTCATTCACGATTCGGAGGAATCTTTTGGTTTAGATAAAGGGGAATTTATTAATTAGATTATAATATAAATTATTAAAAATAAAATATTTGAATATAAATTATTAAAAATAAAACATTTTAAGATTATATAATGGTTAATGTTCTTGTTCACGGTTCACGGTTGGGTAGTTAATTTCATTTTTTTTAATTTTATAAAAAATATTATTTAAATTACATAATTAATTGTAATATAAATGTTTAATGAATTTATTTATTTTGTTTATTTAAAATAATAATAAAAGAAATTGGTAGTTTTAGTATAAAATTTGACAAAAATTATTTTTTATTGATGTATTAATATTGCATAATTTAGTTGTAATAGGGGTATTTTAGAGTGTTCAATTCAATTTTGTATTGAAAACAATAATTTCATCTATCTAAAATTACAATTCTGGCAAAGATTGCATACCCCAAATAACAAATGGGAAAAACTCAAATTCACAAAATGTTTAGCTCTTTTTCTAGAAAATATACTTACCATAGAAACTATGGCATAAATACATGCTTTTAGGTGATGAATAAGCTTCTAACAATATAGGGTTAAATGTTATAATATTGGGATAAATGTTTCTAGATTTTAAATACTTCAAATTCAAATAGTGTATATTTTAATGTATATTGTATTTAATGTTACATTACTCGGTGTATAATATGTGTTAGTCTTGTGCGGGAGGGGTTATTCTAAACCTTGGAGGAATAACAGTTTATACCTACACATGGAGTCTTGGAATCTCTTCCAACAATCAAGCTAAAGCCTATGCACTTTTGTAAGGCCTGACTGTAGCTAAAAACCTTTGTATCACAAGCTTGATAATGGTGGGGGGTTCCAAAATAATTTTAAGGTACTCGTTCTTTGGCTCAATTCCACTAGATTCTCGGCTAGCATTGGTCATCGAGATGATTAGATATGTCAAAGATTCATTCGCAAATGTGAATTTCTACCACATATTGCAAGAAAATAACCTAGTGGTGAATTGGCAAGCTCGCCTAGCCACGTGTAAAAAGGTTGGGACAATCGTTATCAATAATAAGGAGTACTTCCAACCGGCCCCGTGATAAATTAATGAAGAGACCATGTAACATCCAATTAAGAGGGCACATGGCCCATCGCATGAAAAACAACACATATGGAGAGAGGATTTTTGAGATGAGACCCTTCCTATCATGTCACATGATCGTTTCTCCCCTCTAATCGGTTAATGAATACCCTACTCGAGTGTGACATAAGTGAGGTGAGATTATGGTATCGAGTCTAGTTTTTCCTAGGCATTGGCACCATTGTTTCAAGTCTGACTGGGCATTTGCAGGTTTGAATGCTTGTGGGAAGACTTTGGTGTTACTTAATCTTGGTCCTTTGAGGCACCTAGTTGCCACATTGGAAGAGGTATGTTAGTTTTTAGTCGGAATTTTAGGTTTAAGGTTTAGTATTTTTTTCTTTTGAGTTCGAGTTAGAGGTTGTAGTTGTATATGTGACAAGGTTCATGTTTAATTGGAACTTTTGTTGTTTCTTCGTCACCCCCCTATTAGCACTAGGGGTTTCATTTTGGTTTGCTCTAAGAATTTAGGGTTAGTCACACATTGGTTACAACTCTGCTTCAGACTTTGTTCTACTAGTGTTGGCTTCACATAGCAAGCCTTGTAATTATGGGAGTGGAGGCCTCTTCTTCTTGCTTTGTGACCTCGTTAACAGTGTTAGGTAGATGGATTATAATGAACTAAGGGAGACTAAGAGGGCTCTGTAATGTCATGAGAAAACTCTTGGGGATCATGACAACATCATTTGCTCAATAATAGGGAAAATTACAGTTTAGGAATCCACCTCCAATTCCCAAATTGAGACCATTATGAGTATTCTTTTGCAACATAAGAAGCATATCAATACATTGGACACTAGATTATGAGATTTGTGCCACCTAGTTTTTCAGTTGTCAGTAGGGAGACACTTTAAAACTCACACCCAAGTCCACTCTACAAACTTAATCTTTGATTTGCTAGTAAAAAACATTGATGTCCATCATCTTTCGCCCCAACAAAAAAACAAGGATTGCTTCTTAAATAGATATATTTTTCAAAGATTTTAAGTTTTTAGGTTTTTTTTTTCAAGTTTATACTACTAAATACATTAAAGTAATAGTGTATTTGAAGTTGCTCTTTGTATACCACCTTGTGAAAAATTACATTTTTTATATATGTAAAATTATGCTTAGAAACACTTTTTAATGTATTTTTACTGAGAGCTCTGTTACAGCTTTTAATTAACACAAATCCTATGGTTGCAATTTTTTTTAATTATTTATTACTCTTTACTTTTTGAGAAAAAAATAAAAATAAATTGTTAAAGTTTATTTTTGGTGTTTTTGTTTATGGTTTTCTATGTCATAACTTTTTTTTTTCTATAGTTGTTACTTATGAAAGTAGAATGAATCTTCAACGATTTTGACTTATTTTTAGTGTTTTTTAAATGTTTCTTAATAAGAATTTGACATTGTTACAATGTTGACATAGATTTGTTATTTAAAATTGAATATTACGAGTGCCTTGTAGTTGTTGACATGTTTGAATCAATATGCGACATCTATAACACGATTTCAACCTACTCCTATGGATTTGGCTTATCCAACTTCGTTATCAGTGTAATGTCCATAACCATCATTTCATAATAGCTAATATTTGTCGTTTGTGTTGTAAAATTCATTACACTTAAAAATATAATACAAGTTGAAGCTGAAATGTTAACGTATAGTTCCAAGCTTTTGTTGGTTCTTCAATAATGATAATGAGTAGCACCACTTCATTGGACCATTTCAAGTTACACTAGCTTCTCATGCTTCGGTGGCATGGCATCTTACTTAATTGGAAACGTTGGTTGGCAAAAAATTATTTGATTCATGAATCTGATATAGTGCATTATCTTATACCATATATGAGTTTTTCACATCATATCATCATCATCTTATCTATTTCATTCATCACTTAATGTAACTCAATGTTACTAGTTGGTTATCATTGGTAGGGAGGTTGATTAAACATGTCTATTTCATTCATCATTAGATAGTGACCATTGATAGGGAGGTTGACTAAACATATCTATTTCATTCATCATTAGATAGTCACCATTGGTAGGGAGGTCGACTAAACATACCTATTCCATTCATCACTTCATGTCACTAGATGGTCATCATTGGTAGGGAGGTCGACGAAACATACTTATTCCATTCATCACTCCATAGTCACCATTGGTAGGGAGGTCGACTAAACATACCTATTCCATTCATCACTTCATGTCACTAGATGGTCATCATTGGTAGGGAGGTCGACTAAACATACTTATTCCATTCATCACTCCATGTCATTAGATGGTCACCATTGGTAGGGAGGTTAACTAAACATACATATTCCATTCATCACACCATGTCACCAGATGCTCACCATTAGTAGGGAGGTAGACTAAACATACATATTCCATTCATCGCTAGATGCTCACCATTGTTAGGGAGGTCGACTAAACATGCTTATTCCATTCATCACTCCATGTCACTAGATGGTCACCATTGGTAGGGAGGTCGACTAAACATACGAGTGTAAACAATAATGTGGTTAGTTCACATTTAGTTGATCATTGACACTTTAATGATGATTATTACTATAAACTACGACTAACTTTGGTTTATCAAATCTTAAAAAGAAGGGTAAGAAATTAATTAATTTTCTTTAAAAAATTATTTATATACTCAAAAATAAAGAAGTAGCTTTCTTTAATCTCCATAGCTTTGATGAGTTAATAGTTTATGAAGGTTGGTATTACAAAAAATTTGAAATTCAGATTTAATGTGAGCATATGCATGCCATTCTAAATGAAAGTGTTTTTCATCATTGGTCGTCTTGGTATCACAGAGATGACAAATATTTTCATCCCGTGTTTTATGAATTATACTATCTGTGTTTCACTTTGGAGCTCGTGAGAGTTTGCTCTTATTTTAGCAATATTGATTTTCTTCTTTAAGCTATAACAAAAATAAAAAGATATTTTTCATCTTCTTGATTGGGATCAATGACTTCTTTATATATCTTAAGTTACTCTTTTCCTAAATTTCTTTATCATACCACATTTTATCCTTAAGTTTAGATATGATAGTATTTTTAATACCAGTATTTTTAATGGTATCAATATTTTATAGAATAACCTCCTCCCCTATATTCCAATGCTTCATGTGGACCAAATCAAACAAAACGGAAACTGCATGTGCATCTGTTTGTTTTGCCTTTATCTCTACCTTAGTTGCAGGGTAAACATGTGGAACTGAAACTAGAGAAGATGTCACTGATCAAAAGTGGAAAAAAGATAGTAAATCTATTGTGTATACTTTCGTTGTTGATGCTACCCCTACTGCTTGTGCCTCTACCAACGCCTCTACTTATCCCGCTGCTCTTTTTGTTCCCATCTTTGTCCATGTGTGTGCCTCTATCAATGATGCTTCATAATATTTAAAAAAAAAAAAAGACAAACACAACCAAAATAGTAACACAAGCATATGGTTTAGTCAGGAAACTGAAGATGGTGTCTCATTGGATGTTATAATCAAAGGTGTCATTCTACTCTCCTTACATTGCCTCCCCTCTTCCCATATTTTATGAAGAAGTTTCCATAGTCGTTAAAGGTTTGAAACCTAAAATAAGAAAATCAATCTATAAATTTGCATTTGAAAGATATAATTATTAATAAATATGCTATGCATCAATAAAAATAAAATTATGACAATCTTTATCTCTCACACACACATATATTCTGAATCATTTATCATAGAATACAAATTAATATAAAATAATTGTATTATTATCAAGTCATAAGATAGATATTATTAGATTTATTTAGTATATATGATAATTTAAAATATATGTCAATTGGGTCTACTAAGTGACATGTTGAGCTCATAATGGGTTCATTGTTGTCACGGCTTTGAGTCTTATTGTTGAGTTGACCTTGTACCCTAAAAATTAGAATTAACCTTAAATATAATCCTTGAAATGAGAAGAAGTATTTTAAAAAAAATCTCAAATATATTAAATAGAAAAAAAAGGAGTATTTACTCTCTATTTTAATATTTCAATACCTAAAACACATACAAGGAATTAATAAACATATTCACTTCCCTCCTAGAGATTCAAAGACAACTCCAAGACTTCGTGTAACTGAGATCTCGCACCCGCAGCATGGCCTCCATATTGGGGGGGGGATGCCCCCCCATCGACTATGCCGCCTCTAGACATTGCAACTTTCCAATCGTTGATCACTTCATATTCTAAGACAGTAAAGGTGCCTCCTCCATCTCGATTTGTAAAGAAAATCAATGATATACCCAAAATTCCAGTGCATCCTTCAACCTCTCGCCCATTCGCATTGCGACTTGTTGAGAATGGGTTAATCGAGCAGTTTATTGGTTTGTGGCCCTCCCCATGCACTATAGCTCAATGGTTGGACCTGAACTAGAAAAAAAATTCAAGGGAAAATGTCTTCAGAAGTGGTCGTTATTTCATGGGAACTTCAGGTATGTATCTAAATAAATGGACGCCAGACTTTAGTCCTAAAAATGATATTCCTTCAGCAGTCCTGGTATGGGTTTGCTTTCCTTTCCTCCCCCTTCACTATTGGAATGACGAAACTTTGAGAAGCATAGGAAATACTCTAGGGAGGTATATCGATCAAGTTGAACCATGAGAAGGTCTTCAAGCATGCATGTGTCTCTGTGTTGAAGTGGGTCTTGAAAAAGGTCTACCTGAGGCTATTCAGCTAACCCTGGATCACTGGTCTTATATCCAAAAAGTAGATTACAAGCAGCTTATGTTTAAATGTAAGGCCTGCCATGAATATGGACACTTTGCAAAGAATTTCCCGAAGCTAAAGGTAGATCAACCAAAAGAACGGGATCACGAACAGTGGCAATAATCAAAAATAAAGAAGGGGTTTGGGAAAGCAGTGGTACAACAGTCAAAACAGGGGGGGAATCCTCTTTCATCTTCTCCAAAACTGGGTAGACCCTCAGTTGGAGGGGATTGTATGGCAGAAAGTAGCAAAAATAAGTATGAAAATCTTGAGAATATGGAGGCAGAAACTGCAGAATCATGTGAGGAAGGCATTGAAACTTAAATCTGTAATAAACCAGTAGAGGACCCAGAAATCCCATCAATTCATACAAAGGATAAAATCACTAAGAAAGGGGACCCTACCCCCACTAAAATCCCTTCCAGACCAGTCTCTTGTATTCCAATCATACTTGAGAAAGGAAGTCAAGAGGAATGAGGGGAACAGTCAAAAATAGAGGCCTCACAAAGCACGACAACAAGGAAGGTGGGTCAGAGATCAAATAAAAAACGAAGAGAGAAGGAAGCAAATAGGGACAAAGAGTTAGGTATCCAAACTACTTTGGCAGAAGTATTCATGAAGGATGGAAAAGGTGGGAAAACTCATTCCTCAAAAGGGTTGTCTCACATTCCCTCTCAACCCTCTAGGGGGGGGCATATAAATCATCTAGTAAATCATGAAATTTGTCTCCTGGAACTGCAGAGGTTTGGGGAGCAAAGAGAAGAAAGAAGCAATGGGAAAACTAATACGATATGAAAAACCTCAAATCCTTCTAATCAAGGAGACTAAAATGAAAGGGTAAGAAGCTCTTCAAGAAATTCAATAAATTTGGAGAAAAATTACAGGGGAAACGGTTAATGCAAGAGGAGCTTCAGGGGGCATTTGTACTCTCCAGAATCCTTAAATCTTCCAATTTGGTAGCAATTATGAAGCAACACACTGGATAATGGTCAAGTTGGTTCATCTTCCTGTAGGTAAGATCCTTCCTATTATAAATCTCTATATGCCCAATAATTAGTGGGAAACATTAGATTGTTGGGAGTCCCTCCTGGGCATAAGGGACTTTGGGTTTCACCAAAATTGTATTATAGCTTGAGATGTTAATATTACCATTCATTTGAATGAGAAAAGAGGGGGTTCTATTGTTAGATATCCATCTAGGAAAAAGAGGGAGGATCTCATTTCCACTTTGGATTTGTTTGATGTTCAATCAAGCAAGAGTAAATTCACCTGGAACAATAGAAGAGTTGGTCCAGGGATTAAGCTTGATTGTTTCCTTATCCACAACTCTTACTTGTCCCTCCCTGATGAGATCTCCTCTTTGATAATTCCTTGGGCCAATTATGATCATCGTCATATTTCTTTAATCTTCTCTAAAGAGGAAAACTTGGGGCACATCCCCTTCCAGTTTAACCCCCTTTGGATGGAGAATCCTAATTTTTTTTTCCTATGGTCTCTAGACCCTGGTGTCAATGGGTTGTTGGATCCCTTGTTCACATTTGGGAACAAAAGTTAAAAAGGGTAAAAGTGACAATTAAGGATTGGGTCAAGGGTTCAGTAAAAACCCCAAATACAAAGGTATTAGAAAGCAAAAGAAAGCTTGAAGAAATACAAGACAAGATGGGTAGTAATGAAGTGAATTTAGACTCCCTAAAACAAGAAAAAATTGTTTTTCATAAATATGTAAAATCCCTTGAGGACGAGTAGTCCTTATGGAGGCTAAAATCTAGATCTCAGGGGCTACAAGAGGGGGATAAAAATATGCCATTCTTCCATAAGCAGGCTAAAGTGAGGTAGTGGCGAAATTGTTGATTTTTCAATAAGCAAGGTTTAAGCATGAAGTTCATTCCAATTTAGCATTTAACTTAAACCGTAAATAATTATGTTGCAACAACCAAGATCACAAGAAGAAACACCATGCACAAGAACATAAGAAGTATCCTAGGAAACCCTTCTCGACAAGGGAATAAAACCCAGCCAAATCCTTTGCTATATTCTTCAAGAGAAATACCTTCACCACAAAGAAAACCTAGCACACAAGAGGGTGCTTGAAAACCCTAGAAGACTAGCGCCCAAGAGAGGTGCGCACTTTTCTCAAGAAGATGTACTTGCTGAAATTTCCAAACTCACACAAAAGATATGATTCCTCAATGGGGAATATACCTTTACTTATATTAGACTTGACCTGTCAACAAAAGTGTTTATTGGCACAACAAGGCCGACATCTCTATCTCATAATATAATTAATATTAAACAAAATAATTATCTTTTACATTAATTATCAATTGCATTAAGGTGGGGCCGACCTGTACCCTTTACATTACAATTAGGGTTACACGCAGGTCTCACTCTTGAACAATATAACAAGGGATTTTATACACCCACTAGTGCTCAGCCACTAGGGGCACATCCATAGGGTTGTCCATATCTCTATCTCATTGTGTCTCGCAGGAGAACCACACTCACTAGTGCTCAGCCACTAGGATCACGTTCACTTGTGCTCGTGCACAGGCACGTCCACTCAACAAATCTTCTTTCCCATTGCATTACACAAGAGATTCATCTGGATTTCATCATCTCAACTCTTTTCTCAGAGGAGGCTAATACATCATATTCATTTATGTCTCATGACGATGCACCCAACTCTATGGGAATTCACACGTTCACCTTATTCTCAGCCACAATCACGCCTAACTCAACATATCTCCTTTATCACTGCGTTCAATAGGAGAATCATTTGGAGTTCTTCTCAACTCTCTGTAAGTAGGAGACTAATACATCGTCTTCATCTCTGTCTCATAACGATGCACCCAGCTCATGGGAATTCACATGTTCACCTTATGCTCAGCCACAAGCACGTCCAACTCAATAGATCTCCTTTCTCACTGCATTACACAGGAGAATCATTTGAAGTTCTTCTCAACTATCTGTAAGGAGGAGGCCATCACTACGTTCCAATTCTGTCTCAAATAGGAACCACACACCCATCTCAGGGGCTCTCTCTCAGTTCGACTCAATCAGTCTGTGTCTTGGAGAATGTCTCACGCAACTGTAATCATCAGCACTCCCTCTCAGCTAGGGAGGCATTGTCCATCAGGCCAAGTCTCACATGGAAGTACTTCGAACTTTGTCTTGGTTGTAGTCATCAACACTCCCTCTCATCTAGGGAGATATCCTTCACCAAGCTAATTTGGTGAAGATGTTTGCAATCTGCTCATGTGTAGGAAGGTACAACACATGTACTATTTTCCTCTGCATCACATATCTGATATAATGATATTTTATCTCAACGTGTTTCGATCTATCATGAAACACTAGGTTCTCAAAGATCTTTACACACAGCTCTGGTTATCATCATAGAATCCATCTCATGATCAAGTACATCTTTCAGAAGCTTGTGAAGCCACACTGCTTCGCACACTCAATGCTTAATACTTTGCTTCTGTAGTACTCAAGGCCACAGAGCTTTGTTTCCTGTTGCACCGAGAAATCATGGCGACCTTCACGGTAAAACAACAACCGTATATGTTCTTCCGGTCCATTGTACTCTCTGCTCAATCTATATCGGTATATCCCTGCAAACTCAAGTTCACACTGGAGGCATATCTCAGGCCATATCCAACTGTACCTCGTATATATCTCAATACATGCTTTACTACTATCGAGTGAGTCTGTCTCGGTTGACTCATGGATTGACTAAGCACAATCACTGCATAGAATGAATTAGGTCTTGTGTTAACCAGATACATCAGTGATCCAATCAGTTGTGGATCAATCTTGTCTATATCATCATCATTCATTTTCTTCAAATTCATCATCGTGGATTTGCATTCTGTCATACTGAACTTCTTTAATATTCCCACTGTATATTTTCCTTGTATCAGGCAAATCTTATCGGTCCTCTGTTATACTTCTTGTCCCAAGAAGTTGTGCATCATACTTAGATCCTTCATCTCAAAGTCAGAAGTCAAAGCTTACCTGTATCCAACAACAAGACTTTCTGAATAAGTCACCAAAATCAGTCTCTCGTCACCAATACTGTAATAATATAGGTTTTGGATCAACAACACTCTTGCTAAAACCAAAACTCATCAAGGATTCATCCATCTGAAATAGTTTCCAACTCATGGATGGTAGTGTGGATGGAAGTGTATCGGGCTTACTGTATCAAGTGTCTCATCATAGACAACTCCCTTTGTTTGTGAGAAACCTCTGGTTATAGATCTCGCTTTGTATTTCTCGACACTTCCATCAGTTGCATGCTTGATCTTATAGATCCACTTGGAAGTCATCACAAACTTCCCTTTTGGTCTCTGGAAAATATCTTATACATCATTATTTTAAGATACATTGGTATTCTTCTGTTATGGCATCTTGCCATACATGTTCTCTCGTTGCTTCTCTAAGACAAGGAGGCTTAGAATCAATAAAGTGGCTCATGACTAAAGGATAGCTCGAAAATCTCTTTTGATTTCTCAGGATGTGCCTTGAGGGGCTTGTATGTTCCTCTGCCTCCTGTAGAGTGAGCCTAGGTGGGCCTTTTATTCCCTACTACAATATCTCTGGACATGTCAACTGGAGCAACTGGATTAGCTGGAATAATGTTTGTCTCCCTCTGAACTGTTGAAGGGGGAGAAGGTATTGTCTCACTGTCAATCTCTATCTGAGATTCTCTGGATCTTTGAAGGGATATCTCTTCTTCAAGGACAACATATATGCTTGTCTCAATCTATCTTTGACCAGGGATGTAGATCTGGAAAGTCTTCGAAGATTCACTATTATCCATAAATGTATCCTTTCTCCCTAAAGGGTCTAGCTTGGACTTATTCTCTTTGGGTACATGAGAATACACTGGGCACCCAAATATCCTGAAGTGTTCAATCTCAGGCTTCACTCTGGAGAAGGCTTCTTCGGAAGTTATGTTTTTCAAGGTCTGGTGAAGACTCTTGTTCTGAACATATACTGTGTCATGCATGCTTCTTCCCATATAATCATAGAAAGATTCTGATCATGCATTATTGCATTGGTTCCCTCAATGATGGTTCTATTCTTCCTCTTTCTCAAATAGTTTTGACTCCCTCTGAGTCAAGTGACTCCTTCTTAAGGATAAACATCTTCCGTTGTTGTTAACCTGTCTGGAACAAGAAAACAAAAGGAAACAAAACAAGAATATATCCTAAGGGAGAATAATGAGTACATCTCTAGAATAAAAACAATTTAAGAATTGGTGTCACAACTACAACACTTACTAGTAGTAAACTTTTAGAATTATAGGTTAGAGGAATGACAATTAGAACAATCAAACCTAGAGTATTCACTTCCAGTGTGTTGTTCCTCTGAATGCACTGAGATCTCTCTAGATACATGACTTCAACAAATGTTCCTTCCTCCTGCAATTACCCTTATGACAATTATACAAATAATATATATACAAGTGCATACCTGAGGGTGCTGATATGATTTCTCCAATGGGACCTAGATGATCTTTGTCCTCTAATATATTCATGAAGAAGGTAGTCACAGTGTCACCTTCTTGTATCACTCACAATAATCCTTCCTCTGAAGTCTTTGTCTTCTAGGAACTTGAAGTTGTTTGATTCATCAAGATTATCTTCCATCATAGTGCATGTTCATCATAATTTTAGATTCTTCACAATCGCTTGTCAACTGAGCTAGAAAACCTAACGGCTAGGCTAGGCTATCACTTTTAGGTTTTGTTGGACTTATGACTGCCAACAATAATCCTTTTAAATATAGGATAACACTGGTGAGCTCAAGAGCTCCTTCAATGAGTTGCAAAAACCCTAATTGTGAAATTTCTATAGAAATTAGCGAAACCCTAGAAACCCTAGGGCCAAAAAGTCAAAATGCTCGAAAATGCAATCTGAAGCTTGATGGAGGTGCGTTGAAGGAGGCCATACACTCCTATGCATTTTTTATCCCCAACATCTAAGTGACAAGCGATGAAACTCCTCAAAGAGGTAGGACGTACATAATTTCTGGAAACCCTAGGAGGGTCGAACGGTTTTGCAGAAGATAGAGAGGGTGGCTAAAAGTTGTTTGTGCAATGGGTTCTTCAAGACCTATGCTCTGATACCATGTTGATTTTTCAATAAGCAAGGTTTAAGCATGAAGTTCATTCCTTTTTAGCATTTAATTTAAACCATAAACAATTATGTTGCGGCAACCAAGATCACAAGAAGAAACACCATGCACAAGAACACAAGAAGCATCCTGGGAAACCCTTCTCAACAAGGGAAGAAAACCCAGCCAAATACTTTGCTATATTCTTCAAGAGAAATACCTTCACCACCAAGAAAACCTAGCACACAAGAGGGTGCATGAAAACCCTAGAAGACTAGTGCCCAAGAGAGGTGTGCACTTTTCCCAAGAAGATGTATTTGTCGAAATTTCCAAACTCACACAAAAGATATGATTCTTCAATGGAGAATATACCTTTAATTATATTAGACTTAATCTGACAACAAAAGTGTCTATTGGCACAACAGGGCTGACCTCTCTATCTCATAATATAACTAATATTAAACAGCTTAATTATCTTTTACATTAATAATCAATTTCATTAAGGTGGGGCCGACCTGTACCCTTTACATTACAATTAGGGTTGCAGGTAGGTCTGACTCTTGAACAATATAGCAAGGGATCTTATACACCCACTAGTGCTCAGTCACTAGGGGCACATCCATAGGGATGTCCATATCTCTATCTCACTATGTCTCATAGGATAACCACACTCACTAGTGCTCAACCACTAGGATCACGTTCACCTGTGCTCGTCCACATGCACGTACACTCAACCGATCTTCCTTCCCACTACATTACACAAGAGAGTCATCTGGATTTCATCATCTCAAATCTTTGTTCAAAGGAGGCTAATACATCATCTTCATTTATGTCTCATGACGATGCACCCAACTCTATGGGAATTCACACATTCACCTTGTGCTCAGCCACATGCACACCCAACTTAGAAGATCTCATTTTTTCAATGCGTTCAATAGGAGAATCATCTGGAGTTCTTCTCAACTCTCTTGTCTCATAACGATGCACCCACCTCATGGGAATTCACACGTTCACCTTGTGCTCAGCCACTGGCACGTCCAACTCAACAAATCTCCTTTCTCACTGCGTTACACGGGAGAATCATCTGGAGTTATTCTCAACTATCTGTAAGGAGGAGGCCATCACTGTGTTCCAGTTCTGTCTCAAATATGAACCACACACTCATATCAGGGGCTCTCTCTCAGGTTGAATCAATCAGTCTGTGTCCTGGAGAATGTCTTACGCAGCTGTAATCATCAACAAAAACATGGTGGAAGAAATCAAGATACAATTAGGAGAAGTTATGACTTCTTTTGAGGAAATTAAAAAGGTTTCTTCTCCTCATTTTGAACATCTATATTCAAAAGAGGGTGAGTGGAATAATGAGATGTGTGATCATTTCATCTCTCACATTCCATCTCTAATCTTAGAGGAGGACAACTTGGATTTGAATAAGCCAATCTCAGAAGAGGATATATGTGTTATATTCTTTGCAAGAGTAGTAGTGTTTGAGCGTCTGTGTCGGGCGTGCATGGGGGGTTAGAGGGGGG
>JZKD02S1635299.1:24947-45557 GCA_000966675.3 Picea glauca | reverse complement strand
AATCAAGGCTAATCCAGGACTTCCAGACAACAATGAAGTTTCATGATGGTTAAATAGAGCAAAGACTCAATTTTTGCAGTTTTGGAAACAGTTCTGAAAGTCTACACTTTCGACAGCTTAGCCGGGCTCCAAAAGGCATTATTAGCTGCCGAAAGCTCCATTTTCGGCAGCGTATTCCATTCTGTCTCATACCCGTTAGCTGCCGAAAGCGCAGACACAGGAAGAATGTTAGAATTTTTGCCCAGATAGAATATTTTTACTGCTAAACCATTTGAAGAAGGTTCTAAATGAATGATATCATTAAAATGGATAAAGATCATCCTTTCTTTTCAGATTTTGAGGAAGATCTCGAGGAAAAAAGGTAAAAGGTTATTCTATTTTTGGGTTAACGATCAATGAAGATTTGCTTAGTTGTCAAAGGGAGATTTTAGCTGCCTTGTCATCTCCTTGAAGGTTGTTGAATGTGTCAAAGACTTATGCAGCTGTCGAAGATTTCAGATTTAGATAATGATTTGATTCCTTTTATATAGGATCTATTCCTATTGTTTTGTAACTAGTTTGATATTACTATTTTTAGTATAATTTGATCCTCTTTTATAGGATCTAAGTTCTTGATGTAAAGACTATATAGTCTATTGTTTTGAAGGACACGAGAGGTTCGATTTTGGATACAGGGCCCTTATGCTATTGTACAGTTTTTCAGATATATATATAATCACAATGTTCTTTCACTTTTGATGTCATATCTTTATCCATTACCTTATTTTCTGTACTCTTATTCAAGTTGTTTTAACTACTAATGATTGTCATCTCATTAGTCAGTTCATAGCTTGATTAATAGTTATTTGTATTGTTTATTAAACCCATCATTGTGTATCTGGTTTATAAGCATTGATTTCTACACCCATAGTCAAAGCTATTTGCTTTGAAAGCACTGTCATATTTGATTGTATATTGTTGATTATCCTCATGTCAATCCATTAAGGTTGAGTTATCCCATTGATCCACATATACATAAACACAAAAATAGTTTTACTTTAAGTTACCAAGCATCTTTGACTTACAACCTCAAAGAGTTTCTTGGAGAGATAACAATTGGAACTAAGTGCCAAACTCAAACCAACCTTCCCGAGTTGGATGAAAAAGGCTCCATTTGGCTACAAGCACAAGTAGTTTTGGACCAACGTGAGTGTCCTCTGCGTCAGCGAACCATCAAGGAAGTGTTAGTCCAGTGGAAAGATACAACTCTAACAAATGCCACTTGGGAACTGGCTACAATTCTGCAACAATTTCCTCATCTCAAGCCTTGAGGACAAGGTTGTTTTTAAGGGGGAGGACATGTTAAGGACCTACCCCCTCATGTAGGTAGAATAATATATTTCCATGTAATAAAGGTCAATATTAATAAGGCCTAGCAATAAGGAAGAATAAGTCCAATGTAAGAAGACCTAATAGAAGCTTCCGCTTCTAGAAGGATCTTCCTCTAGATTGTTCTTTTGATAGACATATTTAGTATAAATAGGAGTTGAGGGTATGAGAAGTTTTGTCTTGGATATTATTGTAATAGAGCTCTACTCTGCTGGAGGTTGCCCCCTCGAAAAGGCAAGTGAACATTGCTCTCAGTAATCAAAGTGCTCTTTCTAGTGTTATTCTGGTATTATTGTGGTATTATTGTGGTGTTGTTATGGTTATATCATTGTTTATCTGCCATTTCTAGCTAATTATTTTTGTTCTGCATATTATTTTATATTTGGAATATTACATTGGTATTAAAAAAGATATGGCTCAGGCAATCCAAAATTCTCGTGGCAAGGTGGAAAATCCAATACAAGAAGATTTCATTTGGTAAATTGGAATATAATTCGATCTCCTAAAGAAAATGGCGGCCTTGGAGTTTGAGACCCTGGATTGGTAAACATCGCCCTTGGGTCAAAGCTTCTTTGGAGATTGGTGACGGAAGAAAATGAATGGTGCAAGTGAGATTTGCATCAAAAGTATTTTATGGGGGATAGAAGGTGATGTCTAGACACAGTTCTAGGAAGACAAGTTGGTTCTCCTATATGGAAGTTGATTTGGGTATCTCTCCCTTTATTTCAAAGTTCCCTTCTTTGGATTCCGGGGAATGGGAGGAAAATCAACATTTAGAGTGATCGTTTTATTGGTTCGGTCCTTCTAAGAGACGATATTTCCCTAAATCCCCTTCGAAGATGGCTTGTAAATCAACATAAGAGCTCCCTCTATGATATTTCGGAATGGAATCCCAATGGAGTTTGGCGGGGGTGGGATCTGGGCCCAATTTCTTCTCACCTCAATGATTAAGCCCAATCCTTTCTATTAATTCTAAAAGGGGCATCTCTAGTTCATCAACATTTGAGAGATAGTCGAGGGTGGGGAAACTCAGGATACTCAATGAAGGAAGGCTATAAGGATTTGATTCGAAGACTCACACTCCCTAAAAAATCAAATATGTGGCAAAATATATGGAGTAATGATGAGCTTCCAAAAATCAATATTTTTTGTTGGATTTTAGCCCATAATAAGTTGTTAACGAGAGAGAATCTAAGTAAAAGAGGTTTCAAGGGACCCTTTTGATGTGCATTATGTCAGAAAATCTTAGAAACGTCTCAACACTTATTCATTGAGTTTGACTTTTCTAAGCAAGTCTGGCATCTTGTGTACTTGGAATTGATCCATACAATCTCAAATCCCTCATCTTGTAAATCCCTCCCAGGGAAATGGGGATTTGCCTATTAGGGTTCATTTAATGGGAAATCAATGTTCCAATGAGCATGGAAGGTTTCTTTAAAATATGTTTATTGGCATTTGTGGCTGACCAGAAACAAAGCCATCTTAAAAAATAAGCTCCTTCTCCCATCCTCTGTAGCAGCCCATTCGTTGGGGCAAATAGTAGAATATCTGAATACTAAGAGAATCAAAGTGGAAACTATCCAAAATCATGATTTGTGTGAGGAATTATGGATGTCTAAACTTAATATCCAAGTGATCATTTCCTCAAAGATCCCCCAAAGATCATTTTGGTAGCTTCGAGTATCATCTTTGGAATTTCATAATTGGCTTTCTTCTCAATCAAGCCATACTTTATGTTTTGATGGGGCATCAAAAGGAAACCCAGGGGAGACAGTGTGTGGGGGTGTGTTGTATGGCCTTAGAAGAAAGCGAGAATTGGATTTCTATTGGGATTTAGGAACCACTTCAAATAATAAAGTAGAGGCCTATGCAGTCTATCAGCGGGTGCAATTGGCAAAACATAAACAAATAACACAACTGAATATAGTGGGAGATTCCAAAAATACCATCCGCTATTTTGCCTCTGGATCCGATCCCAAGGATGCCAATTTAAAGAGTCTTATAGAGAGGATCCATATTTCATTGCTGATTATATCTGTTCATTTTTTTCATGCTGTCAAAGAAAATAATAAAGAAGTAGATGAAATAGCTAATAGAGCCATAAGCATAGCCCCAAGTTCCTTGGGAGTCTATGGGAAAGTAAGTTATGTAACCCCTCCATAATGAAAGGGGCTTGGAATATGTGTGGGGCCCCTTGGGTCCTTGTAAGGATAGTGTGGTTGTTAACACGTGGAAGGAACATGCAAAGGGCATACTCTCATCATCTCACCACCTTGAAGCCTCAAATGGACATTTATGAAGCTATTCGGCACAAGCTGAAAGTTAGGAAGCTAGTATCGTTGATCACGAGGATGGTGCAGACTTGGAAATCCGCATGTGACTAGTGTACTTAGCCATGTGGGAAATTAAGGGACTTAGTATGTTCAGAGCTTCCATCCTTTCCCAGTTCAATGGACATGACGACGGATTGGAAAGCGACAATGATGAAGAGAAATGCCCAGGTGAAGGAAGTACAAGCCATGACAGAGGGTTCAATTTATGAGGTCGACAACATTATTCACTTGCAAGGTGAATTCAATTATGATTATGACGGTAATGATGATCAGATAAGAGATGCATTCATTCATTCGAATTGGCAAGGAAACACAATTATTCAAATTGTGATTGTGGCATCAAATTTCATATGGCTCGTTGGCATTCTGGTAATCATTAAAGGAGGCACTCCAGACATCATATCCATTCAATTTCCCTAGAAATTCTTGAAGTTCTTGGGCCAAACTCTAGTGAGAAGCAACCTTGAAGGAATTTTGGTACATTGTGTGATATTTAGCTTCCAATTCAGTTCTTGTTTTAAATTTATGGGCACGGTGATAGCAATGGAGGTCGCAAGGGAGGACCTGACTCACAGAGAGGAAGTAGTGGAGGATAATTTCACAACAATTCAAAAATCGGTCATCAAAGTGAATGCTCTCAACTCAACTATTACTTTTACTATGGAAACATTGACTCAACACAGGGTGTTAGTGGGATAACTACACGACGAGGTGGATTTTCTGAGAAGACAAGGGGAATCTCTGCAACAACAATTGGAACAGAGGAATGAAACCTCTGAGACTTCTACTCCTAATATGGACACATGTTTCTCATTCAGATAGGAGGCGAAGAGGATGAGGACACTGCCAGATTTGAATGTAGCAGTGGCACCTCCAGAAGAAGAACACCTGAAAAGAGAAGAGGTCTAGAATGTATTTCTCTTAACGATAGATACATTTTGTTTTTTGTATGTATTCTCGGTATTTTCTACCAGATATACTCAGTTAATTATAATAATAGCATTAGACAGATATAAACTTGTAGGAATAGTAAGAAAATTTGGAAGATAGATGGACTATATGAACTGGAATTTTGTTATATAAACCACTTCTCTAATTTTGTACTCAATGATTTTGGCCACACCCCCTTTTTTAATGAATAAAATCCTCTATGAAAAAAAAAATATTTCAATATTTATATCGAATGTGTTGAAAATATCATAATACTCTCCGAAAATAACAACTAATACTTGCAAAACTTTCAACTATTAATAGTTACAAATCCTACTACTAAAACGGCGTGCCCATAATTAGATTCCATTTTTAAATTATATTTTTCCCCTTTTTTAAATGCAAGTAAAACTTAGTATCTACACAAGTTTTAAATAAATGGAACGGATGGTAAATTTGGTAAAAAGCATTGGTAACGGCTTGGATGTGACATCTTTCTTCAAACTTTATGGATAATGATTAGATGATAAGGTCGAAAAAATATTGTAATTTGTAATCTATTACTTAGTATGGGATTTATAAATTTTAATATAAAAAATAAAAAATATTTTTTAATAAAAATAAATAAATAACATTTATATTCCATAACATAAAAGTTATGAAATATAGTAAATGAGTTAATTTGAATGTTAATATTTAGTTAAAAAATTCGTTAAAAAAATATATTTTCATATACATATGTATATAATTAAGTGGTAAAATTGTTTTTAGGGGGTTGCCTACAACTATGTAATTCAAGTATCTTATGGCATAAGTTGTAATTAAAGTATCTTATGGCATAAGTTATAAGTTGAAGCACGCTTCTTTTTGTTTTATTAAAGGTTATTAAGACAAAGTTGAGTTTTGAGTATTTTATTTTTAGAGGGTTTAGCAATATATTTTGATTAAAGAGATCTTAAAAACAATTCATTAGTTTATGTTGTTGGCTTGTAGAGATGGTCAACAATAATGATTTATAAAATTATTTTTCTAGTTTTAAAAAATATATTTATATAGTTTTGAGCATTCTACTTTTAGAGGGTTTAGCAATGTATTTTGATTAAAGAGATCTCAAAAATGATTCATTAGCTTATGTTGTTGGCTTGTAGAGAGATGGTTAACAATAATGATTTATAAAATTATTTTTCTAGTTTCAAGAAATATATTTATATATAGGAACTGCCATTTCATTAAGTTGTCGTTTAAGTGATAACATAAATTATTTATAATAATGATGACCTAGTTTTGAAATTGTCATGCATCTACAATCTTTTTAGGGATCCAATTCGACTTGGTGCATCTAAGTCGCCTAACACCTAGGGTTTCATGACACCACTACATTTCCAACTCAACAATTAGACCAAGCCGAGAGTAATTCACCTAAACTACGCCTCTTCACTCAAGGCCTGCCCATAACTACACCTTTAGATACTTAACAAGTCAAGCCTCAATGCTTAACTCTTTGCATCCAAGGTGCCCACCCAACTATGCACTTAATTACATACACTTGCGTTCTTTAACATATGCAGTTTTCAAGTTCTATACTTAGCCAATAAAGCAAAGAACATTTGACACACATACACATGAGAAAGATACACAAGTATGGTTGGGCGACACTTGTAATGTCTCCATTTTTGGATTCCCCTACTCCGCAGTCAGAGGTGACCTTGTAAGTTTATGACGACCTGGCCATAGGAGTAAAATGAGGTTAACAGTGAGCTTGGGAAATTTGGAGGGGTTATATGGGGCTCATGCTATCCCATTCGCCATCTTTCATCATCAGGATCGTTTCTGCACAGTCCGCTCTTGGTTCCGTGGTGTTCCGACGATTTCTATAATTTTGGTTATTATTGGGCATAATTTAATTACATGTACTAAATATGTTATTGGGACCATATTATCTGAAGAGATACATGAGTGTAATAACTTGTTGGAACCGAGACAGAAAGGCCTAAAGGTCAGAGTGATGAGAAAGGGATTTTCGACGTCCGGGAATGCCTTAGAAGCCAATTAATTATTTTATGACATTAAAAGGGGGTTTAAAAGGGTTATAAAGTGAATTTAATCTTCATGTGGATTTGGTCAAAGACAAGAAAGATCTAGAAGGGGTTCGAAGAAGTATAAAGGAAGGGTAACACTTCACCTTTCCTCATTATGATTTGATCTCTCATTTTGGTGTGCTCTTGGAGCCATTGTTTCGTTAAGGTTTAGCAAAACCCTTCCACCATTGCAGTTTAGTTTCGGTGGTGCAATATCCACCCTAGCTAGACAAGGAGGATCCATCCATGATCTTCAACTGAGCTTCATCTATGGTTTGATATCAATTTGGAGGTGCATATTCGTAGGGTTTCATGGTGGTGACCGTGGCATCATCCAGGTTTTGGCTTGTTATTGTGTGATTTTCATTGATGTAGTACAATTGCCATAGCAACCATTGGATGATTGTATTCAAATTTTCATTCATAATAAAATAATCCATGATTTTCTTCTATTCCATGTGTATCTAGCTTTGCCGGTAATATGTTTGACAAAATGTCTCTAGTGGAAAGAATGCTAAGTGTTTGTGGAAAAATAACGTAATAGCATAAAAGTACATGATATCCTTATCTAGCTCTGTTGGGGATATTATAATGGTATAAGAGCTAGAGATCTTGCCAACCTGAGGGGAATGATTTCTTTGTGGTAGAGACCAGATTTGGCAGGGACCATAAAAGGGCCAAGATCATTCATCATAGGGGCCAAATTTGTAGAGTAGGGGACACATTCCCTCATTGAACTAAGTTTCTTGCATGCCAAGTCGAAACCCTTGTGAGTTGGGATGAGTTTTCCATGTTTATGGTTGAGATCTCATCTTTTGGCGGCTGAGGCAATTGTTTGTGGTTGAGTTATTTGTTGTTGAGGTCATTTGGTTCATGTTGGGTGAGTTTCCCTTTGACTAGCCATTTTCTATGTGAGTAAAGGTGTTATTATCCAAGAGGGTCGAGTTCTGAAAAGGGTGGCTGCATTTCTTTAAGAAAAAGAGGCGAATCTGTTTGTGGAGGTGCACTCTGGGGCCTGGATCGATTCTCTTTATATAGGGGTACAATACAGGGTTGTTTGGGGTCTATTCCTTGTAGCTGAGATGAGTTTCCTAAGTGTTGAGTCACGCCATCTCTTGAGTTCATATGTTAGAAATCGAGTTTTGCTCCAAGGACCGATATTTCATTGTGCTTGACAGTATTACCTTGCTTTGGGGGCAATTTTCTAGTTGTTGGAATGATATATCCTTTGTTGGGCGAGAAGTTTGTGTGGGGAGGCCGTTCTACTGAGTGTGCTGCTTATTTTTCTCGATGTGTATGATTTATTCTTGTTGGGAAGGAAGAACATTGTTGTTTGTTACCTACAAGACTACATATTTATTCCTTAGCGACTGCATAGAAACTTTTGGGTCGATTTCCTTACTCTCAGTTAGATTTCTATCCAAGAAGATTGTTGCATTCTAGTGACATCTCCAAAATTGTCTATCTCAACACTTCACAGAGGAAATAGACAAAGATACATACTAACCAGCTCTACACTTAATATTCAAGCTAAGACAATGTCAAAAACTTTTGAGTGGGAGCACTATCTATAGCAACTTGGGAGGTTGGTTTGAGGTTGGGCGGAAATCTTCATGCAAATTGGAGGAGTGTCCATCATCCTTGAAGAGACTATGGAATTTGGTTTGATTTCTATAGTATTATTACAATTGCTATAACAACCATAGAGTTCTAATACTGTTGTATTCCAGATTGCATTCATAAAAAAGATGCCAAGGTTGTCTCTTCCATTTTATGTGTACTGGTGTCGTATGCAATATATTTGATAAAAAAACTCTGTGGTTAAAACACATGCAAACTATTTGTTAAAATTTGCCAGCCAGAGACTACCAAGTTACTACAACCATGTTGCAGTTGTTTAATGATCCGAAATGATCTTTTAAAGACAATGGTTGAGTTTTAAAACATGAGTTAAATAACGATTTAGGAATTTGATGAAGGAGGAAGAATTAAAGATGAAACATGGAAGCCATAAATAAATATACAGATCTGGAAATAAGCATGAAGAAACAACAAACCATAACAACAAAAGTTGATAACGGAGTTCGGAAATCTCGCCTATGTCTTCGAGCCTTTGTCTCAGTGGGTGAGGCTTTCTTATTTCTCTTCAAAGATTCAAAAGTACACCATAACAGTTCCAAATGGATTACAAAATGATCTGGTTGTGTTTTGATAGATCTCAAGAACTCGTCACAACTGAAGACACTGAAAACGGATGAACGAAGCTCCCGGAAATGGCCCGCAAAGTTGCTCTCCTCAATGGCTTCCCTGCATAAAAATGGCTTTGGATTTTCAATTCTTAAACATTTTCCTTTTCTGAACCTCCTCTAAGGCTACCAAGAACCTCTGGTTTATATAGGGTTGAATTTGGCAACAAACTCCTAACTTCCCCCCAAGATCTGGCCTAAAAAAGGGCTCCAGATCCCCCAATATTGGCCAAAATCTCTCAAAACTATTGAAAAAATCAAATAAAATCTCTATTATATAGTTACAAACCCATAATTGGAAAATAATAGGGCACAACCCCCTTCACGCGAGCTCCTGGTCATATGGGCGCCCTCCATGTGTCCAAACGCTAGGCTGGCGTGCTGGCCCCTGGTCTTTAGCTCCCAATCCTCGACCCTCGATCACGTGTGTGGCCATGTGTCCTAGTCTAATCCTCCACATGCATCACATGTGGTAAGCTCCGGCCCCTGGTCAAGTGCCTTGGTCGGCGGGCTAACCCGACCGATCAAGCACTAACTCCATACATCCGTGTGAGGTCCGGTCACATGGTACAATCACATGGTAAGCGTCGAATCGGGGGCTAACCGCCATGTAATATACTCGCGTGCCCAAAGTATACAACAAATGGTCATATGGTGGTGGTCATGTGGTGTTGGATTGGGGTTGTTGCGAAGGAGTGGATCGCTAAGTGTATGGTTGTACGTGTATAAAAGAACCTGGGCTGGAGCCTAGCCCCGACCCTTTACTCTGTGAATTAAACCTCCACTCAAGCTTAAATATTACGTTTAGCCCATGGTTTATAAGGAACACCAAGGGCGGGCTGGTAGCCCGACCCTGCCAAGTCACTCGCCCAGACCAGAGGTCACGGGTTTGACTCCCCAGGAGTCCATACCAATTTTGCTAACTGTCGACCAATGGAGGGGTGCCATGTGGCACCATTACATTCACCAACTAACAATGACATGTGTCAAGATATGATTCGACCACACACACACCTTCCCACGTCAGCCTGCTAGTCCAGTCAGTTGCCACATGTTGTACAACTGTACAGACCTTTCCACGTCAGCTATATGGATGTGCCAGTGTCAGCCTTGCAGTGGTGCCATGTGTCACAATCTATCGTCCACCTGTCTGCCTATGTGTGTGCCCTGTCAGTGTGCCAACTCACCGCCCCATCACCTGTACGTCCGTATGAACTGTACGGTCATCTGCCACATCATCACTGTACAGAATGTACCGTCAACAAATTTTTGCATGTTTAGCAAAATAAAAATGCATGATGCACAGTAAAAGTTGGTGATATGTAAAAATTTGGCACTGCGCGACAGAAAAATGTTGGTGTACAGAAGCACGCGCTAAATTTAGCATTGCGCAGTTTGCACACACATAATAATGACGCGCGTGGTGTGCGCAGTGTTGGCAGTGTGCAGAGGAGTTTTGTTGGTGCGCGCCCAATGTGGGTATATGTTGTCGCACGCCAGTTTAGTTAGTGGTGCGCACAGATTTTTGGTGCACGGTGGAGACGTACTAAACTCTGGCATGGTGAAACGTGTAGAGTATAATGCATGCAAAATATCAGCGTGCGATACAAAAACTGCGCGCAACATGTAATAGGGCAAGAACCAAAACTGTGCACGGTGAATATTGGCGCGCGACACAAAAGTAGTTATTGGCGCGACAGAGAAGTGATGCACAGTGGTTATAGGTGCGCAAAGCACAATTTAGCTTGTGTTGTTGTTGTGCATGGTGAATATGGGTTTACAGGTTGAAATTTGTGCGCGCGAAGTTGTTTGAAGGGTGAAGAACAACAAAAAACCAATGATTTTCTGTGATGCTTTATATCATTTGAACGTCATCTTTTTGCAGCGCATTTTTGAGGCCCTTAAGAGCGTTTTTAGCAATGCAAAAACCACGAGAACAAATATTTTCAGCTCAAATAAAAGATCCCGGAGAGAGCTTTCTAATGGTGTAAACCATTCGTCAAATGGAGCTTTTATGAGAAAGTTACAACATAAACAATGAAGGGTAAATTTTAAGACCCAACTAACTTCAAAGAGCCATAACTTTCTGCTCTGGAATCAGATTGAGGCGCAGGAGAAGTCAATGGAAATCTATGGAACCATAGAAGACATTAAAAGAGATGAATTAAATTTTTGGGCATGTTAAAAGAGTTTAATATGGAAAATAAGGAACCTGTAGCATACCAGTTACAATATGGTATTTTGGTCTGGAATTTCAGCAGGATGTAACTAGCATCCCAGAACCCAGAAAGAGGTGAAACTTGGAAAGAGTGTCCATAAGATGTATATGAGGAAACCCAATTGAGATCCTATGAAAATTCCAAAGGAGTAGGTGCAATAATGCATATTTACAGCGCAGAGTTGTGACAAATTGAAAAATGAACAGAAAAATTAATGGACAATTTTTAAATAGCCATAACTTTCTGCTCAAGACTCAAAATCATGCATGGGGGTAGGCGTTGGAAAGGTCTTGGACAATGAAATCTAAATATCCACCCAAAAAATTGATCTGGGCATTCAAATTTCCAGGAAATCAGAATAAATAATTCTAAAATATAATATTGAACCAGAATGGTTCATATTTTCATGAAATTGTTGAAACAGTTAGCCTGACAAAGTTTTGTTGGCCGCACATTTTGCAGAGTTAACAACAAATAGATCAGATCAATATCAACATAGAGTCCAGAGGAATGGAAGAGGCATAGTGGACTTACAGTAAGGAGGATGAGATTAGAGGGATGGATGTCCATTTGGGCATTGGAGGAACAAACTCCAATGGACATGGAGATGAAAGGAATGAAAACATGAATATGGCAAAGACCATTAAAATTTGTAGAAGGATGTATAAAGCCATAAAGATGATAATTAAAGGATTATGAGAGCCAAGGAGCAGTAAGATGACTTCAACATGAAGTTAATGCAGAGCTTGAACCAAATAGAAAAGAAGTTGGATAAGGAGAGTGGCTCAAGCAAATCTAGAAGTCACATGCCTCTTGATGAGAAAACAAGAGCAAGAAGTGTTAGCAGACATCACCATCACTCCCCGAGGCATTCCAATAAGAGAGCACATGACAACTCAAGTACATCCCCTGTCAGGAAGAACAAGAGGTCTGGGGTGGATGAGCTACGAGGAGAAATGAACAAAATCAAACCTCCTGCATTTGATGGTGAGCACAAGAAGGATGAAGATGCAAAGACATGGTTGTTGGGCATGAGAAAGTATTTTCAATTGCATAATTATTCTTCTCATGCATAAGGTAGAATTTATATCTATCAACTCAAGGGAAAGACATCCATGTGGTGGATTAGCTTGTGCAGGTGCAACACATTAAAGAGAAAAATATTACTTGGAGGGAATTCAAGAAGTATTTTGAGAAGAAATACTTGACTAAGAGATACTATGACAATAAAATGAAAGAGTTCTTTGAACTCAAGCTTGGAAGTATGACAATAGATGAATATGAGAGAAGGTTTTTAGAACTGTTGAAGTATGTCTCTTTCATCAAGGATGAGACATTTAAGATTCATAGGTATTTGAGTGGATTTCCATCCTTCATCAGTGACAAAATACAATATGATGATCCCGAGACATTGGAGGAGACCATAAGGCGAGCTAAATGCCTATATGATCAACAAAAATCAAAGCCAACTTACCAAAAATCTTGGGAAGACAAAAATAAATTCAAGGTGGATCAGAGGAAGAAGGGATCTAAGCCACCACTCTTCAGAAATAATCAACAAGGACAACAAACTCCTAGAGAGCCCAGAACAATTGAAACATGGGGCCAAAGGCCAAGGCAACCACCTATTCAATGTTTGGGTTGTAAAGGAGATCACATGTTCATAGATTTTCCTCACATAGGTGAAAAATGGAGTATTGTTCACATTGTGCAACAAGTTGAAACAATGGAGGACATGGGCAAAAATGTGCCAAGGATCTATGCAGCCCTCGACAACAAGAAAGCAGAGTATCAGTCTCATATGATTGAAGTGGAAGGTATGATCAACAACCAAACCATTGCTATTTTAATTGATTCAGGAGCTAGTCATAATTATATAGATCCTAAGATGGTGGAAAGTTTGCATTTGCCAAGAAGCAAGCATGAAAAATATTGGTTGGTGTAGTTGGTTACCTGAGCCAAAAGAAACGTTAATGAGATGGTTAAGTCATGTCTTATGGACATGAGTGGACTAAACACCAGGGAAGATTTGAACATCTTGCTTTTAGGTTCCTATGACTGTTTAGTTGGGATGGATTGGTTGGACCAACATCATGCTATCCTAGACTGTCATAACAAGGCATTTACTTGCTTGGATGAGGAAAGGACCCTAAGGAAAGTGCAAGGAATTCCTAGGGCAGTAACCATCAGAGAAATTTCAGAATTGCAGCTGAAGAAATGTTACAGAAAAGGGTGTCAAATATTTGCAGCACATATGGAAGAGACACCTAAAGATAAAGTGCCAAATTTGGAAGATTATGCAGTCTTGGAAAATTTTGAATATGTGTTCAAGGAGGTACTAGGACTACCCCCAAAGAGAGATATTTTTTTCTCTATAAATTTAATGCCGGGAACATCTCCAATGTCAAAGACTCCTTATAGAATGAGTACACCAGAGTTGAAGGAGTTGCAAATGCAACTTGAAGAAATTTTGAAGAAGGGGTATATACGCCCAAGCGTGTCACCTTGGGGTGCCCCAGTCTTGTTCGTGAAGAAGGAAGATGGGACATTAAGATTGTGCATTGATTTCAGACAGTTGAATAAAGTGACTGTTAAGAACAAGTATCCTTTGCCAAGGATTGATGATATTTTTGATCAATTGAAGGATGCACAGATCTTTTCAAAGATAGATCTCAGGTCAGGATACCATCAGGTAAGGATTAAAGAGGAATATATCAATAAGACCACCTTCAGAAAAAGGTATGGTCATTATGAGTTCACAGTGGTGCCATTTGGGTTGTCAAATGCACCAGCTGTTTTCATGTGCTTAATGAATGGTGTTTTCCGAGAATATTTAGACAAGTTTGTCATTATCTTTTTGGATGACATTCTTATATATTCTAAGTCAGAGGAAGAGCATGAACATCATTTGAGGATGGTGTTGCAAGTATTAATGAAGCATCATTTGTATGCCAAATTGAGCAAGTGCTCATTTTATCAGAAGAAAATTCATTATTTGGGACATATTATTTCAAAGGATGGGATAACAGTGGATCCTGAGAAGATAGAAGCCATTAGAGAATGGTCAGTGCCAAAGAATGTGACAGAGGTGAGATCATTCACGGGTCTTGCAGGTTACTATAGGAGATTCATTGAAATATTTTCAAAGATTGCACACCCAATCACTTCCTTTCAAAGAAAGTGTGTGAAGTTTCAGTGGACATTGGATTGTGAAAAGAGTTTCCAACACTTGAAACAATTATTAATAGGTGTTCCAATACTAAGGATTGCAGACCCAAATGAAGACTTCATTGTATGCATAGATTCATGTAAAGAGAGAATTGGTGGAGTCCTCAGTCAAAATGGGTTTGTTATATGTTATGAATCAAGGAAGTTGAAGGAGCATGAAAGACACTATGCCACTCATGATTTGGAGTTGGCAGCCATAGTGCATGCCTTGAGGAAATAGAGACACTACCTCATGGGGAAAATGTTTGAGCTAAGAAAAGACCATAATGGTCTGAAATATTTATTTGATCTACCAAATCTAAATTCTAGGCAAACCAGATGGTTAGAATTTCTAAGTGAATATGACTTTGATATAAAACATATCAAGGGGAAGTATAACAAAGTGGCTGATGCACTCAGCAGAAGAGTGCATGAGATGCATGCTACAACCATTAGCATGTACCAATTAGATTTGAAAGACAAAATTATAGAGGCTGCCAAATCAGATTTGAAATACAGGGAATTAGTGGCAAAATTACAACAAGGTATTTTGCAACAGAAAATTGAGGAATATAAGCTAGATAATGATGAAATTCTCATGTACAGGGGCAAAATTTATGTACCAAATTCTCAGGAATTGAAAAATTTGGTATTGATGGAAATGCATAATGTACCCTATGTTGGGCACCTAGGATATCAAAAAACTATTGCAGCTTTAAAGAGCCAATATTATTGGCCAGGAATGAAGAAAGAGGTTGCTGATTTTATTGCCAGATGTTTGGAATGTCAAAAGGTAAAGGCTGAGCATAGACACCCAACTGGTTTTCTACAGCCATTACCCATTCCTGAGTGGAAATGGGAAGTTGTAACCATGGATTTCATTACCAAAATTCCCAGAACAAGAAAGCAACATGATTCTATCATGGTAGTGGTGGATAAGCTTACTAAAGCTACCCATTTTGTTCCAGTTAATCTCACTCACAAGGAAGACAACATTACTGATGTTTATATGAAGGAAATTGCTAGATTACATGGCATACCCAAGACAATTGTGTTTGATAGAGATCCAAAATTTACCTCAAAATTTTGGAAGGGGTTATTTAATGGATTTGGAACAAACTTGAATTTTAGTACAACTTATCATCCAGAATCAGATGGTCAAACAGAGAGGGTGATACAAGTGATTGAAGATATGTTGAGGATGTATGTGATGGATAAAACATCAAAATGGGAAGACTACTTAAACTTGATAGAGTTTGATTATAACAATGGGTACCAAGCATCTCTAAAGATGAGCCCATTTGAGGCACTTTATGGCAGAAAGAACAACACACCAGTAAGCTGGGATAACCCAACAGACAGAGCAGTGGTTGGATCAGATTTGCTTAGGGAAATGGAGGAGAAAATGATTAAAATAAAACAAAATTTAAAGGCTGCCCAAGATAGGCAGAAAAGCTATGCTGATAAGGGAGGAACTCACATGGAATTTAAATTGGGTGATCATGTATTCTTGAAAGTGAAGGCCAATAGAAGTTCCCTGAAATTAGGAAATTGTTCAAAGTTGGTAGTTCGCTATTGTGGGCCGTTTGAAATCCTAGAGAGGATTGGTCCAGTAGCTTATATGATTGCATTGCCTGCATCTATGTCTGTTCATAATGTATTCCATGTATCATTACTCAAGAAATATATACTTGATGCTAATCATGTTATTGATTGGAATGTGATTCAGGTGGAGCAAGAAGGCGCTTTTCAAATGCATCAGGTACGCATTATAAACCAAAAAATCAAATAGCTCCGGAATCGAGTCATAGGGCTTGTAACCAATGGACCTGGTATGGTCCTCAGGACGCTACTTGGGAGCATGAGGATGCAATGCGGGCAGAATACCCACATCTTTTTGAGGATTTTTGAAATTTTGTTTTATATGGGTACATGATGCACCGAGGACAATGCATAAATAAGGGGAGGGGATTGTAATATCCCTAGGCCGAACCCAATTGTAATGTAAATGAAAATGTACTTAAGTTGGTGAGCTATTTGATATCATTTTTTGCATGCACATTTTATGGCATAGTGCGCGCATGTACTGCGCAGTAAAATGATGAAGTGTGCACATTCCAGGATACCGTGCGCAGCATCTTAAGTGTGTGCGATATTGATGCCAACGAGCCTTTGTGTATATGCTATGTTTATAGGTTGGTGAGCCAATTTTTTGATGATTAGGCCAGAGAGCCTAGATGTTAAAGGCCAGTGTGCCTATTTTTGTATATGTCTCATAATTAATATAAAATACATCGCTGTGCGCAAACCAACCATGATAAAAGAGATGGGGGACTAAACTCCACTGGTTAGGGAAAGGGAGGGGCCTAAAAGTTAAGGAAAAGGGATAATCCAGGGAGCTTAAGGCAAAAAGGAATATTATATTAATATTTCTTAAATCATAAAGTATGGATAATTATTTTATCCTAAGTTCTAAAGTTGGGGACAAGTGGGGCCAAAGTAGCTCCCAACATGACAAGTGTCAAGTTGGGGACATGCATACATATTGTTGGGACTTAGTTCATTTTCCCATATTTTCCATCATTCTTCCCACCATTCCTTCCATCATTCATTCATCCAGTCAATCATCCATGAGCATGCACAGACCCATTGAGCTATCCTTCGTATCTTCATGACAATACCTGAACTTGTATCCATAGCCATTTTGTGTTGGTGTATCTGGTTAGATTGGGAGCTGGACTGAAGAAGTGGGTTTTCAGGCCCGTGGAATATTAAAGAGGCGCGTTTTCAAGCCCATGAGCAATTTTCTGGGTGAGAGAATTGCTGGGAATTGATTTCCAGAAGGTGCTAAACTGCAACTATAGTGCTCTGAGACATTCTGTCCAGCCTGTTGCTTAAGCCCACAAAGGACGTGGGGTAGCCGACTGACGGTTGAGCAGAAAAGGGGCAGACACCCTGGGTGGGACATGCATGTGGGGAATGAGAGTCTGTAGGTTGTTAGTTTGAGTTGTCACCTGAGATAGAGTCTTCCTGTTGTCTATGAGCCTTTAGCCTGGTTAGGAATCCATTTACCCGGGTGGAGTTTAGTCCCAGCTCGGGGGTGACTCACTGTTGAGAGTGATGAATAGTGTGGTCTAAGGCTCGGAGGTTCGTGGAAGGTCTGCACGCAATTGGTGAGATCCTTACCAAGATAAGTTCCAATTGTGTGATAAATTTACATGCTGCATTGTTATTTACGTGTGTATTTTTATGGGTTTATCTTATGTGTGGTTATGACTGTCTGTATATTTATACATTTCCTGTATATGCTGCATGTATACGTTTACTGTTATTTCAGTGTGAATCCGTGCATTTACATATGTATTTGGATGTTTACGTTTTATGTATATATATTTCCGCAAGAGTTCTGTGTGTATATATTTTAATTGCATGCAGTTCGAAAAATTTATGTGGCATAGCTCAGTTGGATACTGGGTATATTACATAATGTTCCTCAGAGAGAAAGAAAACGTTCTCTGGCGTAGCGTGGCCTAACATGGATGGCCGAGGACGTTACATAAAGACATGTTTTTCCTAGACCATAGAATGGACATATATTTTTGAAATTATATGAGAACGCAGTTTGCTCGTTGGCTTTAGACCTGTGTAAAATGTGCAGTGTTTTTTCATTGTCTTCTCATGTAATTTATTGATATGAAATGTTATCTGTGTCGAATCATCTTTAGTCTTTTCTTCACATGATATTTTATATCGTTGCTTTTCTTTATGCTGTTCATTATCTTTTGGTCTAGTTTATATCTGTGATTGATCATATGTTTAAGTATTTTGGGTTTACGTCCGATGCTAGATAGCTGGTAACACCATTATTGAGGATTGGGATTTCTTTCATTCTCAGTTATTAGATATCTCAAGGTCACATGATATATAATTATTTAACTTTCTGTCGTCATAAACTCGCTCCAGAATATGAAACACTTCCTTGAATTTCTTCAGGAAGTATTATGCTTGTTTCTGTCATAGGTTTTCACTTGACACAGGATAAGAGGAGCTCACACAAACACAGAGAGATGATTTTAGTTTATTAATGTTGATCATCTAGAGGTTATTCAGTGTATTATTTATTTAATTTGTTTATATGTGAATGAATAATGATTGCATTATTTCGACGTTAATTAGCTTTGTCTATTTTCGTTATATCATTACAATCATATTCATTTGTTGTTTATTAGTTTGATATTTAGAACATTAGAATAAGTTTTGTTCATACTTAATCTTGTTTAGAAACATGATCTCAAACAACTAATTTCACAAGGTTTTATTCAAACCTTGTAAACTATATATAATCCTTGTACATTAACGCTCGTAGTTAAAAGCATTTGTAATTAAATTATTGATTGTTAGAATTGTATTTTTAGTTAGTTCACTTCCTTTAGTTGTTTTTAGGATCCTAGTTGGCTAACGGATCCATAAAACCCGTTAGGTTAGATCATACCAAATTACTTGGGTTAAATAGATAACCCTGGTCCATATCTATCCTTCCCGTTGACGGTGTGTCATAAACGCCCGTCAACAAATGGTGCTAGAAAGAGGGCCTGGAATTCATTGATGACACGTGGAGGTTGTAAGAATCCCCCAAACAATTGTTCTCTTGTCGTAACGCGTAGTCGCTCAGACACTAATGTTACACTTGACCCAACTACTACCTCAAACACTACTCTTGACATTCCCATAGAACCAGTGACACTAGTTCCTCAAGGGATTAACGTCCAAGAAATTGTTCGCTAGTCGATCATAAGAACTTAGAGTGCTTTATCCCGAATTAGACAACCTGGTAGACAACTTAATCAATCCCTTGATTTAAAAAATCTTCAAGAATGACCTCAAGACACTGGTTTGCCCGAAAACCCTTTAGGTGGTAATATTACCAATCCTGCTGAAGCACTTATCCTTAGTGTTGGAGGATCTGGTATCCCACCATCCCCACCTGGTTCTTCTCCACCCTCTTCAGGAGAGGAATCCTCAGACGAAGGCAGTTCTTCATCTGAACCATCTCAACCTTCGGCTCCACCAACTCCCATGGAAAACCAAAATAATCTCGCCAGACCTTGGCTCGATCAATATGCCGTGGCAATACCTAGACCCCAACACCCATTGCCTAAACATTCGGAGAAATGGCTGCCCAAATTTGATCCAGATTCAATGCAATCAACCGAGGATCACATTAAGAAATTTATGTTAGCTGTTAGACTCCAGAGTGTCGATCATGAAGATGTCGTCTGCAGGTTATTCTCGTACACTTTTGAAGGGAATGCCTCAACCTGGTATTTTGCGCAACAACCTCAAACCATCGTCTCTTGGGACAAGTTTGCAACCTGTTTTCTAGAAAAAATTGGAGATGATAAATCTCCAAAATTCTTGGTAATGGAACTCTCTAGTTTGAAAATGAACCCTAAAGAAAAAGTTAAGGATTTCAACCAGAGATTCCTAACGCTAAAAAACAAAATCCCTGTAGATTCAATGCTTGCATAAAATATGATTGTTGCGTACTATACTAAGGCCCCACATAACAATATAGCCATATGGGTTAAAAGGTCCAAAAAGAACACATTATTAGAAGCCTTTGAGGAGGCAGTCTTGATTGAGAAAGACATTCTGATCTTAAAAGATAACCTAAGTAGTGAGGCTGAAACAACTTCATCCTTTAAAAAGAAAATAGAAATTCTCACTAGACCTCCTCAAACTAAAAATCAACAAGAAACATTAGACTTGGAGAGTCTGCAGAAGGCTTTCCATAAATTATCCAATCAGGTCGTAGAATTGAAAATATCCGTTGAGGATGCATCTACAAGTAAAGGAGGTTTTAGACCACCTTTCAGAAAACTTTTTCCTCCAAACTGGCCAAACCCAACCACAGAAGGTCTAAACTTTGAAGAACCACAATATGCTTTACAAACAATACTGGAAGCACATGATAACTCTGTTTCTGCTCCTCCTAGAAATCACGACGATACAGGTGAAGAAGAAAGACCTGATGAGGAGGACTCATCTCCTCCCATTTTCGGGCATTTGTCGGACAACATCTTTCAAGCAAACTTTGAAACTGTCCATCCCTATTGTTAGTATATTTAGACACTTAGGAGTTAGTTAAGATCTACTTGGTCTAATATGTCGTTAGGTAAAAGTGTGTTTCTTTAGTATGAATTAGTATGCATTTGTAGTTAGGAAATCC
>JZKD02S1635299.1:0-19796 GCA_000966675.3 Picea glauca | reverse complement strand
CCCATAGGGGTTTTACCACGTGAAAACATCGGTGTGTTGATCTTTGATCTGGTTATGTGAGTGGTTACTGAAGGTGTTCGTCCTCTGTTGGAATACCTGTGTTGTCGAACACCTATAACACTCGAAGTAAAACACAAAAGAAACCTTCACCCGAAACAAGTAGGAATGTGGTTTCAAAACAACCAAAGAAAACTAAAACAAGACAAAACTCTGCTGCCCCAGTTTTAGAATATGATTTGGTTGAAGATCTTAAAAAAATAAGGGCGAATATATCAGTTTTTGAATTACTTAAATTTCCTCTTATCCTACAGAAAATGCTCCAAAGTATTGCTGAAAATAATAAAAAGAATGATCCTATCAACAAGAAATCAATAGAAAGTGACCCAAATAAAACTAAAGATGTCCCCGGTAAAAAGACATCTGAAAATCAGGATAAAAGGGACATATCATAAAAAACTGTAGGAAACTTAGATAAAACTTTTGCAGGTACAACCATAAAAAATTAGTAGAATTCTGCCGTCTCTTCACGAATTTTTTTTAATTAACTTTCAAAATTTTCAATAGGAATGTACATAACTGTATGGTTGATTCTGGCACCTCGTCAAATGTAATGCCTCTGTTTGTGTGTCAGAAAATTAACGTTGAGGTAAAACCTTCTGATTTAAAAATCATTCAATTAGCTCGAACTAATGTCAAATTCATTGGTGAACTCAAAAATGTGTTGATAAGATTATCGTCCAATCCAAATGTTCACCAAATAATTGATATTATTGTTGTTGACATTCCTGAAGTATATGGTTTATTTTTGAGTAGAGATTGGTTAGATCAGTTACACGACCATTTTTCTACGGACTGGTCTCATTTGTGGTTGCTAGAAAATGGACAACCTAACAAGATCAGAATAAATAAAGAACGTTACCTCAAGTACACCGTGACATATTTAAACGATCCAAATGAGCCTTTTACTACTGTCGTAAATTTGATTGAGACGCAGGGAATGGATAATTTTTTTGGTAATTTCATGACTGAAATTTCCGCTATCACCAACCCAGAACAACAATTCGAAGTAATATCCTATAATCAGACAACAACTTTGTCAAGTACATCGAACATTTCTAATGATGAACAAATCTGGTCCTTATATTTTGATGGATCCAAATCCCGGGAAGGGGAAGGTGCTAGTTGTGTGCTTATTGATCCCACATGTAACAAAAAATTTATTGCCTGTTTATTGGAGTTTGCATGTACTAACAACACAACAGAATACAAAGCACTTTTGCAGGGACTAAGGAAGGCACTGAATATGGACGTGCAAAAATTGGTAGTATTTGGTGACTCTGAAATCGTAGTCAAACAGGTAAGAATGCAATACATTGTTTATCATCGCATTTGAAGAATTGCCAAATCGAGGTATGGGGTTTAATGCATAAATTTATCTCTTTCAATATAAATTCCATTCCTAGGTCGAGTAATTCAGAAGTTGATTTACTAGCTAATGTTGCTTCTAAATTGTTGCCTGTTGAAGGTCTTTCTCCTAACACATTTTCGGTTGAATTGTTGTTCAGGCAATCGATTCTCGAGAACATCACAAAATGGCGAGTATTTGATGACGATAAAAAAATCATCAATTTTTTTCATATGGAAGACACCTTCCAAGATGCAGTAATCAATGAAAGCACTCATGACAAAAACCTTCGAGATTTCACGGTAATATCCGATCCTCGATCTGTAGAATTATCATCCGAGCTGGTAAATTCTATGCCCAAATCTGTTGTTAGACTAGAAAATTTTTATGACCTACATGACAAGTTTAGAGGAGTAATCAATTGCAAAAGAAACAGTTTCTCATTGTTGTACGAAAATATAAATTTAGGAACGCAAGATAATCCTCAAAATATCAATTTGGGAAAAGGATGTTTTGAGCAAGAAAAGTTAGCTTTTATAAAATTGTTTAAAGAATTCAAAGATGTGTTTGCTTGGATGTATGACAATCTAAAAACTTTTGACCCAAACATAATATAACATGTAATTCCTATGAAACCCCAAACCCAACCTTTTCAACAAAAATTGAGGAAAATGCATCCTAAATTAGAACCACTGTTAAAAAGGAACTAAATAAATTACTCACTACCAATATCATTTTTCCAGTTCGACATACTCAATGGGTATCCAACTTAGTCCCGGTAAGAAAGAAGAGTGCATAAATTTGACTTTGTGTCGACTTTCGCAATTTAAACCGAGCCTATGATAAAGACAATTACCTTGTTCCTCCAATGGAACAAATTTTGCAACAAGTATCTGGTTCCGAAAGACTATCTTTATTAGATGGTTTCTCAGGATATAACCAGGTCCTTATGTCTCCATCAGATCAGCTGAAAACCACTTTTCATACCCCATGGGGCACCTACGCCTATAGAAAAATGCCTTTCGGATTGATAAATGCCGGTGCCACTTTCTAGAGGGCAATGGCCATTTCTTTTCATGGCCTTATCAACCAGTCAGTTGTGTTCTACCTAGATGATATCACTGTCTTTTCCAAGAACAAGAAAGATCACCTGTCTGATCTTAGGGCTGTGTTAGAACGATGTCGCAAGTTCGACATTTCACTCAATCCTAAAAAATCAGTCTTTGCAGTAGAACATGGGAAATTGCTTGGGTTTACAGTCTCTAAATATGGAATGATAATTGATCCCGAAAGAACCCAAGCCATTTCCAATCTTCCCCCACCTTCTTCCAAAAAGTCTATGCAATCCTTTTTGGGTAAAATTAATTTTGTTAGACAATTTGTTCCGAGTTTTTTTGAGATGTTTAGACCTCTACAAAATCTAATAAAGAAGGATGTCCTGTACAAATGGGGATCACAAGAGAATCAAGAATTCAATTCCATTAGAAAATCTATAATCGAAGCACCCTCCTTGATGAGCCTTGATTTTTTCGAGGATTTTACTTTATATACTTTTGCATATGACAGATCTTATGCTGCTATGCTTAGACAGAAAAATGTTGAAAGCAATGAGATACCCATTTCATTCATGAGCTCTGCCTTTAAAGGGGGAGAACTAAATTACCCTGTAGTATATCAGCATGCATACATTGTTTTTAAAGTAGTTAAGCATTTCAGGTCTTACCTGTTAAAATCCATGACAAAAATTGTTGTTCCTTACCCTGTTGTAAGAAATTTGTTAGTGCAAAAAGAGTTGGGAGAGAAAAGGGAAAATTGGATGACATCACTTCAGGAATATGATATCGAAACAGTACCTGCACAAATTGTTAGAGGTCAAGGCCTTTGTAAATTGGTAGCTAATTCTATTGAAAAGTTAGAAAATCAAATAAATACAACAACTGCAAATCAACATAACGAAACACAAATTAGCTGTGCACAAATTGTGCCCAATTCATGGTATGATAATATCAGATTTTATTTGTTGCACAGAACTGCTCCTCGTAGTCTTGATCCAAAAAATAGAAGAGCACTAAGGCTTAAATCTGCATCTTTCTAATTAATTAATGATATATTATTTCGAAAGAATTTTGATGGTGTTTTTCTGTGTTGCTTAGAAAAAGAGGAATTTGAAAGGGTGTTGGATGAACTTCATTCTATTGATGCTGGGGGTCATTTTGGTGGGGATACCATTGCTCACAAAGTACTAAGGGCTAGTTACTATTGGCCTACCTTGTATAAGGATGCTCACACTTTGTCCCGCAAGTGTATATTCTGTCAAAAGGCTGTAGGACGGGTGAAAAAAACATCTTTTCCTTTGCATCCTGTTACGGTAGACACACCTTTTCAGCAATGGGGCCTAGATATTATGGGACCGATTAATCCCCCTTCCTCATAGAAGCACAAGTACATTCTCAGGACAACAGATTATTTTACGATATGGTATGAAGCCTTACCATTAAAGGTAGTCAACACAAACCAGGTAGTTTCGTTTCTAAACTCTCATATTATCATTCATTTCAGAATTCCTGAATATTTGGTTTTTTACAATGCCTCTTATTTTTCCTCCCTGGATATAAATGTCTTCTCTCTAGAAAAAGGGATTAAACTAAAATACTCTGCCATCTATTACCCTAAAGGGAACGGTTTGGCTGAATCAACAAATAAGATTCTGATCAAGATTATAAAGAGAACAATGTCAGGAAACCACAAAAATTGGCACAATGCATTGTACAAGGCACTTTGGGCTGACAGAGTAACTCCAAAAGCTTCCATTGGTAATTCTCCCTTCTTCCTCGTTTACGGAAGAGAATCCATCCTTCCTCCCCATGTCTTGCTTCCTTCTCTGCAATTGTCGCAAAAAGTTCAAGAAGATGAATGTCCTCCTCTAGAAAATCAAATAAACGCTCTATTAAAATTGGAAGAAGTAAGAACACAAGCAAAACCGAAATTGGATCAACATCAGTAAATTGTAAAGAGATGGTTCAATACAAGTTCATCCTCTGAAAGGAATTTTAATGTAGGGGATTTGGTCCTCAAATGGGACCAGACACATGAGAATAAAGGAGAACATACCAAGTTCCAAAATCCGTGGCTGGGGCGTTTTGTCATTTCTGAAAAGATGGGTCCTAGTTTTTTTGGTTGCACAACTTAGAGGGACAACCAAACACTTTTCCAGTGAATGGTCAGTCTCTAAAAAAGTACTTCACCTGATAAAATCAGTTTGCCCCATTGTAAATATTTTTTAGTTTGCGTGTTCTTTTGTTCTATTTTTCTTTTTATTCAATTTGGTTTTTGTTTCCCTAATGATCATTTCTGAGTCATCATTCATTATTGAGGGAAATTGGATCTTTTATTAGCAGCAGTTGATAATAGTTCAAAGCATCTGAACATCAAGTTCTAAACTCAGATCAATTACGGTAAGTTTTTGTCCAGTCATTTTTCCCGGTTTTCATTGAAATCTCAGGGAAACATGATTATCTTTAAAAAAATTTGACGTCGTCCCTGTTTTAATGAGAACGACTCATAGTGCTTCCCCATACCAGAGATGATTTCTTAACTGAAATCTAAATGTCTAAATATTGATGAAAGTTATCAATTCTCAAAGAACGAAAAAATAATCAATCCTATCATTGCCTGGCTGTGAAATATTCAATATCACCCCGCTCTCTTATTATCATGAAGTTTCTAAAAAAATTTACAAACAATTTTAGAGATTTGTAAGCACTGTAATGTGTAGGAATTGTGTGTAAACCCGCCGGGATACTGAACAGGTCTGCTGGCAGCGGGTAAATGCACACATGATACCAAGATAACTTCATCAGGGTACTGAATATGTTTGCTGGCAGCGAAGCAATGTCAGGTTCGAATATCCTCAGGTATGTTTTTAAATTGATCGGATGTCAGGATACTTTTATCATAAATGGACAATTCTTGGACGTGATAGAAGTAATAGCGTGGGCTAAATGACATCCCTGCTGAGGCTATAAACGCCTGCTGGAAGCAATGGCCCTGTCAACGGTATTGGAGTTACCTGTATAAATATCGTTAGCCCTGTGATCGAAAAAAGATGTCAGATTACAATTTTTGGACATAACTTTATCCAATAATATGTCTGTGGTATTTTTCTAAGTTGATGTCAAAATGCTTGATCTGTCTTTTAATTGTTTCTAATAACTATCTGAGTCATCTGTTCCCTAATTTAAAGTTTTGATGATGCAGAGATAACTGCTTCGCCCAGCGTGTCGCCATTGTTGACAACCAACAATTCATGCCAATTTTATCATTCATTTGATTATCTGTGTGTATGAGTTCATTTATTTTTTTATCTATCGTTTCTCTTGTTCAATTTCATGACTGTAAGAATGAAATTAGAACAAGCTTTGGTTTGAGGGCATCATACAGTTTGTGGATTTTCCTTTTGCAAATTGGATAACACCTAAGGGCATCTAATATTTTCATAAATATTTAAAGATTGTAAACCTATCATATTATTGGTTGATCCCTTACCATATCACATGAGTTATCCACCTTGGTTTATGACTTAGGCATTCTACTCCTTGATTATTTTTGGTTTTTACATTAACATATCCACGATCGCGCAACACACAAAACTTTGGTTTATTTTGAAATATGAATCCTACCCCTAGCAACCATATCACAGTCTCGTCGTCCTGGTACATGACTGACACTCATACCTTCAAACATCACTCCTTCGTCCTGCATAACACAGACATGCATTCAATTCTTCAAGTGGTACATTTTGGTGCTTGGGTTTGGCATTCATTTCATAGAGTGGTTTTTCGTTCTGTGCATCCTCTGGTTTAGTATCCACTCAATGTTCCAAATGGTCACTATGGTGTCCTTCTGAAGCCTTAGGTATCAAGTTTCTTTCGAATATGCAGACCTCATCCTATATTTCATGTTTTTTCAAACACACCCCACCCTTCTCTACTCCTGTTGTTTCTATGTAACCTTATCAATGGCGCCCGTGGTGAGGATCGAGCCCAATGGTTCACATGCTCTCCTCTCACACGACGATGTCATGGACGACCTTGTGGCTTATGGTTGGGATGGGTTCATAAAATGATTTGAGGGTTTCAACCTCAAAGTGGCTCAAGCCTTCGCTCAGAATTTCGATGGAACCAGGGCTAAAATTGGGGATTTGCAGTTAGAGGTGACCGAGGGTTCGATTGCAGAGGCTACTGGATTTACCCAAGAGGGACCTCGTTGGCTTAAAAACCTCAAGTTCCAAGGAGTCCCATGGAACTCACTCATGGCTTCCAAGAAATCGTGTTACAGTGCAAAAGGTACACCCATTTTTCTATTTAAACCACGATGGCATGGCTTGTTGTTGATGCTTAAGCAATTTATTACCTGTGAGGGTAGATACAGTCTGGTCTTCCTGTATCATGTTCGTTTATTGATGGTTTTTCTAGGTTTTAATTTGAATATGCCATTTTATCTACTTAGGAGCCTGCAAAAAATGGCCAAGTTCTGCCAGAAACAAAACCTAAATGCCCAATCTAGTCTGTTCCATCACGACCTCATCCGAATTTTGAGGATTTCACATTTTTCTAAAGCTGGGGATAGTTGGCATGATTTCGTGTTTAGAAATGGGTTTTCCCTACCTGAAAATGTGACATACTTACCTCTGCATATTAATGAATTTCCCAGTCCTTGTCGATCGAACCCCTCTATGGAAAACCTACATGTCAATCTGCAAGAAAGCCCTGCGTCTATAGCTCAAATCCTTATTGTTATCCAAAATCCATCAAAAGGCAAGAAACCGAGAAGTAATTTTATTCCCAGGAAATCTTTAGAAGAGGTTTTGGATGATCTAAAGGATAAAATCCTTACTGTCCCTAATCCTGAGCCAATTCGGGTTGATTCAAATGAAATTGATATAAATAAATAGGTTAGGGGAAAGAAACAACGAAGTTTAAACATCAATTTTAAAAATAAAAGACGTGGTCGCTTTATTTCCTGAACACTAAGAAATTGACAGCGTGATCTTGAGAAACCAATCCCTGTGATTGAGGTCGATGATCGATTTTCTGAGGATGATATCGATGATCGAGTTGCCGAGGATGATATTGATGACCGGATCCTTGGGGACGATATCGATGCTGATACACCACGATTTGATTTCGTATCAAATCTTCCCCCATTCTTAAAGAAATAGGAGGGTTTTTCAGAGATACAACATGATCTTAAACAAATCGTGGAATAGGTTAAAATACCCACTACAGAGCAGTCTCGGCCTTTGCCTAGAATAGAACTGATTCATTACGATTTTTTTTTTGATTGGATTGAAAGATATTATTGGGATGTCCCCTACCTTCAAGCACAATTGAACCAATTGGTCACTTGAAATTCAGTGCTTGAGAGGGAGAACAACGAGTTGAGAGCCTGTGTTCGATCGAACGCACACAGAGCTAACAAGCGGATAAAGCGATCTGGGAATGTGATCATTAAAAATTTGAAAAACTTCAATACCATTATAAATTCAAACATTTATGATGCCTCTCTGTCAAATTTTTGAATTGGTAAATAGTTGTTTTGTGTTTATGATTTGATTATGTTTGAGAAATAATAGTTAGAATCATTTTTTATTTTATTGTTATTTTGAGACTAGCTACAAAATCGAAAGATTCTATAGCCAATCTGTTTAAATTATTTGTTGGGATTATTATCTAAATTTTGATTTCGTTTTATCATTTTAGGTAAACAACAGATTATGGTGCTCTGCTTAAGGAAATGAGTAATGGGTTAAGCGTTCAATAGACTAGTAATTTCCCATTTTGAAAAAACAATGTTCATTAATATAAGTATTTTTGATTAAAAGACTCTAACAAGAGTATCTTTTTGTTACTCTATTTTAGTAAAACAAACTTATTTTAAGAGATCCGCCTCTAACTTGCATGATAGGAGGTAACAGATCATAGACATGTTTAAATAACTATGTTGCCTGGTGATAGAGGCATGTTTTTCCCGGACCATAGAATGAACATATATTTTTGAAAATATATGAGAAAGCACTTTGGTCGTTGGCTTTAGACCTGTGTAAACTGTGCAATGTTTTTTCATTGCCTTCTCATGTAATTTCTTGATATGAAATGTTATCTGCGTCGAGTTAGCTTTAGTCTTTTCTTCACATGATATTTTATATCGTTGCTTTTCTTTATGCTGTTCATTATCTTTTGGTCTAGTTTATATCTGTGATTGATCATTTGTTTAAGTATTTTGGGTTTACGTCCGATGCTAGATAGTTGGTAACCACATTACCGAGGATTGGGATTTCTTTCATTCTCAGTTATTGGATATCTCAAGGTCACATGATATATAATTATTTATCTTTCTGTCGTCATAAACTCGCTCTAGAATATGAAACACTTCCTTGAATTTCTTCAGGAAGTATTATGCTTGTTTCTGTCATAGGTTTTCACTTGACACAGGATAAGAGGAGCTCACACAAACGCAGAGAGATGATTTTAGTTTATTAATGCCGATCAGCTAGATATTAGTCAGTGTATTATTTTTATAATTTGTTTATATGTGAATGAATAGTGATTGCATTATTTAGACGTTAATTAGCTTTGTCTATTTTCGTTATATCATTACAATCATATTCATTCGTTGTTTATTAGTTTGATATTTAGAACATTAGAATAAGTTTTGTTCATACTTAATCTTGTTTAGAAACACTATCTCAAACAACTACTTTCGCAAGGGTTTATTCAAACCTTGTAAACTGTATATAATCATTGTACATTAACGCTCGTAGTTAAAAGAATTTGTAGTTAAATTATTGATGGTTAGAATTGTATTTTTAGTTAGTTCACTTCCTTTAGTTGTTTTTAGGATCCTAGTTGGCTAATGGAGCCATAAAACCTGTCGGGTTAAATCATACCAAATGGCTTGGGTTAAATAGACAACCCTGGTCCGGATCTATCCTTCTCGTTGACGGTGTGTCATAAACGTCCATCAACAAGTGGCAAGCAAAGTTTTTTTTTAAGAAATAAGGTTAGATTTTTTTAGAAATAAGGTTTAGTGCACCAAACTACTATAGGTACATTGATGCATTTCATGGTCATTGCTTCATAAGACACAAGCACCAAAGAGGCATTGGCACAAAAGGCGCATTTTGTTGGTTAATTGTTTCCTCATAAGTCATTAATGCACCAATATAGAATGTCCATTTTCAGAAAATGTCAAACAATGCTTGAACTTTTATATGGAATACCATAAACAATACTTAACATCATCTAAATCACACTATCTATAGTGTCCATGTCTTGCATTTATTTGGTTATATTTCAATGTCTAAAACATTGCACCATTTATTGTACGACATATCGTGACACTTTTTATATAGTGGGTTAAACTTGTCGATGTTTAATTATGGTATCAATGCGCCAATCACTAGTGCTTTGTTTCATATTTGACATGGTATCATTAAATATTATTTATTCAACACGTCCATTGTTAAAGCGTATTGGTACACCAATGGGATAAGCAAACTACACTATGTATAAAATTATTAAAAATAATTATAAACTTTTCCCTATGCAATTTCACTCATTTTTAGTACTTCATTTTATCATTTGTAGCATTAATGCACCTTCTCATATGGAATTATCATTGTTTCCATGTCACTGGTTACTATCTATTCTACATCCTTACACATCATCCAAGGAAATAGGCTTTGAAAATTTCCTTTAAAAACTCTAATTCCAATTTGTTCTATATTGGATGATAAGAAACTACAAGAGTAAGCATCGAGGCAGGCCACTCTTTAATTGCCTTCCTTAATTATTTTTACTTTAGTTCTTTTCCTTTTTATCCATGACAACTTCAACAAAAATAAATCTATCATTTATTATGTGATGCTCTAATGTTTTTGTTAATGCATCATTATACATTGTATGCTTTTTAAATTTTAGCGTACTGAATATTGGTGCACCAACAATGTGCCTATGGATTAACACAATGTATTGTTGGTATTTTAATGCACCATACAAACCAAACATGTAACTTGCCCTTAATCTTGTCTTTGATGCACATGGTATATATTAACACACTATTGATTTGTTAACAACTTTGAATCAAATATCCATGTCAACGATGCACACACACACATTGACCATTATCACCACAAGGAATGGAAAATATGATTTGCAAACTATATATAGTTTGGTAAATCATTGTTAGCACACCATGCCATTGCTCTACCTAGTTCATAGTGCATGCTATGAATGTTCAACACAAATTGTTTTGGTATTTTTATGCACCATATGAACATTTAAAATTAGTTTGTTCTTAATCTTGATTTCTACATCCATGTTATGTATTCATGTCCCTATTGCACACACATATATATGCAGGGAGCATTGCCACCATGACAAGGCCAAATTTAGATTCCTCGACACAACATACAATGCACCAATTTACTATATGCACACCATGTTAGCATTATGCCTAGTTCATGGAGATTCATTTAATGTATTTTTTAAACAAAGTCAGTGTACAAATGTTGTATAGAGCATCGATTGCACAAATTTCGCCACCACGACAAGGTCAAATTTAGATTCCCCCACACAACATACAATGCACTAAATTACTATATGCACACCATGTTAGTATTATGCCTAGTTAATGGAGCATAATTTAATGTAATTTTTAAACAAAGTTAGTGCACAAATGTTGTACAAAGCATCAAGTGCACAAATGCTATAGAGAGCATCAACTTGCTAGAAATTTTTATTGAATTAATGCACCATAACAATATTAGAGCTTCGATGATTTGTTTGTTAATTAATGTTCGATGTTTTTAGATATTACTTTATTTATTTAATCATTAAATGGATTTACATTATATTGTGTTTATTTTGTCAATTAGTCTTCTATAATGCATAAATGCATTATTGTATGGTGAGGAGATGGCACTCACATGAGAGGCAACAAGAGAACATTCGACACTCTCTTTCTCAAGTGACACATTCTCTCCTTCTCGATGTTGGCCTCCTCAAATATGCTGAGAAGGGAATATTTTTAAAGGTGAAGAACATTCAATAAGTGATTCATTAGTGGAATAAGGGATGCTATACATTCAAGGTTGGAACTGACAACTAGTTTAGTCCAATAGAAGATTATATTTATTTCATTACTAGGTTATGTAGAAGGGTATATGATGCTCCCAATTTTAATTTTATACCTCATGATATATATGTTTTATTAGAGTTGCATTACATTCTCACCTATTGTAGTGTATAAGTGGTTGTTTCAAGGACACATAAGGTTGTTGGGGGACAACTAACAACATCCATTTTTATATGATAGGATGTAAGGGTGATGATATTTATCCTTATTGAATTGAGCATTCAACTCACTGATGAGATCACATACATTGCAAGGAAAATGTTTTTATTTTTATTTTTTTATTATTTATTATTATTTTTTTAAATTTTGGCTCCCTATTGCATGGCTTACATGTGTGCTAGTCATAAGGTATGTGATGGTCAATCTCCATTCTTATCTAGTTGGAACAAACCCTGAATTTCCAAATATGTGAATGAAGGATATGAGAAAGTTGGCCCCTAAGATAGCTATGAGTGGTGATAAAACCATTCATGATCTATAGATTTAAGTACATTAATAATGATAAAATTAGAAGAAAGTGGCACTTATTGTGAAATGCAAGTATACCTCATATATGCTTTGTATACAACATCCATAATTGCTCCGTGTAACATCCCTCCTGGTCTTATCCTCTCAAATTCACTTTTGCACAAATAATAATGACATGTATTTAACATAATGTGCAAAGTTGCACAACTAACGTAAAGTAAGAGCGTGTGTGTGTTTGTAGTTTTTCCATTACTACACTTTTCTTAACATATTTACTCAACTTATTGTTCCTTATATAAGATAAGGTTAATAAACCAGATCATTTGTAAACAAATGCCCTTAAATAATAATGTCTAGCTTGTCTCAACAGTCAAATCAAAATGGAGCACTAAATACACCCCCTTTTTAGAAAACTTCATCTCAAAGTTCTAGACCAAGTATGAAAACTGTTGATGCATCTTAGTTGTGTCCTCCCAAGTAGTCAGACTAAGACTATACCTATACCTATCCCATTGGACCTTACTTGATCAACCAAACAACGTTAAAGTAGTCAAGTACACTAATTCAAAATGCAGATTGAAAACTAATAAATATCCCAAAGCCATCCAAAAATAAAATATGATCAACATTATCCTCTTGTAGTATCATAAACATTTTTCTTTATAATATAGTAACTAGCTGAAATTAAGGTGGATCTATAACATACTACCTATAATTTGTCAGCTAATAAATTATAATATGTCAGTGAATACATTAGAACAAGGGACAATTGCTTGATTCCACATATGAGCAATCCATATATTCTATATAATTTACTTATTGTGTTTAATAAAAGAGTTAATAGGAGTTGAAGAATGAAGGGGCCCATGGAATATAATATGATCTTTTGAGAAAAGTAATCACTACTAGTACCGAGGTAGATAATTGAAGTAATTTTTCTTTTTTATGATGCACCTCATTTTGCCCATGTTTGTGATATAATCATTATATCACACCGTTTCTGTATTGATACTTTAACTGTGACGATTACATAGTTAGAAAGGATACTTGAGTGCTATTGGATTTAAACTTATAAGATGATAGAGAACATAACTTTCCCATGATTCAGTGTTGTTGTAGAAACAAGGGCACCTAGAGTGTTAATAGCGAGTGATCAAGAAGATTTATTTTGTAATAGACTTGTTGGTTATGAATATGATAATGTGAAACATTTAACCTTAAGGGTTAGTTCAAGTGGTCATGAGTCAAGTGTAAGATCTCTCCCCCAAAGTTGGGAAGATCACATGTTCGACTCTCTTGATCCCCTTGAGGTTATCCTTTGTAATCAAGACCAACGATTTAAATTGTTTACCATCCACAAATCATAGGGAAATAAGGATTTTCTGCGAAATATTTTCCTAAAAATAATAATAATGTGAAACATTACCTTAAAATGAAAAAAAGTAAACCCTCAACTCTACAAAATAATAATATAAAAAACTAATCTCTTATATTTAATGAATTTACCCTCTCCCTCTATATATAAAATAAATATTATTAATCAATATTCTTAGTAGAACTCAATGAAAATATCGACAACATTGTTAAGTTGGATAATTTGAAATTGGGCATTAGAGTTCACAATTTTGTTGGTGGTGAGTGTCAACTACTTAAATATATATATAATAATAATAATAGATTCCTCAAGAATTTTGTCACCAGATAGTGTCAACACACTTCATCTTTTTCATGTACATTACTTGACTAGTAGTCATCGTAATAACAATATTTATCTTGTTATTCTTCCATAGATATTATTTCACTAACCATCTTATCTTCTAAGAAATAGATACACATGATATGTACAGGAACTATGTAAACATGGTGTGTACAAGAACTATGTTACAAAAGAATATTGTTACCTTGACTAGAAGAAGAAGTCTACTTCATCCTGCTTAGCTTTCTTTGAGGGTTCCTTTTCTTCGAAAACTGTTGCTTCGTGTGTTTCCTTCCTTTTCTTTAACTCAGGACAGTGGTTCATGTAGTGACCATATTTTCGACAGTTGAAACATTGTATTTTTGACATATCCTTTTCTTGATTTGGTTTCTTCCTTGAACCAAACTTCTTGTTATTTCTGAAATTCTTGAACTTTGTTGTGAAGGCTTGATCATCATATTTCTTTTGGGATTTCTCTTTTGCACTAATCCTTGATTCTTCTTGTGCACAAAAAGTCCAAAGCTCTTCAAATGTGGGATACTCTGTTCTTGTGTTCATGCTTGCGACAAATGCATCCCATGTCTTGGGAAGGCCATTGAGTCATATATCTAATAGTTCATTTTCTGAAATGATTTCCTCAATATCTTGTAGTTGATATATTCACTGAGATATTCTTACAAAGTATGATGTTATGCTGTCCTCATCATTCATTTTCATGTCACAAAGCTCATTTTTCAGACTCATCACTTGTCCGATGTTTCTGACTGAGAAGAGGTTATTTAGGGCATCATACATCTTCTTAGATGAGATAAGATGAGAGATGCAGGGTATTAAGTGGTATTTTACAGATTCCACTATGATTCTCATAACGTTGATGTCATTGTCCTTGAAATTCTCCATAACTACAACGTTATGAGGTTCCTTCTCTTTTCCCGCTTTAAACTATGGTTCCATGATCTTGCCTTTCACTATATACAACACTTTATTCTTGGCAAGGATGAGGTCAATCCTTGTCTTCCATGCTCTAAAGTTAGAAGCACCTTCTAACTTGTTTTTTGACTTCATAGAGTAAGTCATGACTGCTTTGACTTGGTCAACCTTTGAATTTGACCAAAAAATCAAACTTGACGCCTTGGCTTGCTGAGAATACCAAGAGGTGCGCAAGGCTAGGGCGCACTAGGATATCTAGGAATTAGGTCAAGCTCTTCTCTTAAGGTGCCTCAATAAGAGGGTTAGGGTTTCATTGCTGCAACAAAACTTTGAGTGCAACTACAACTGCAACTGAGCAAATCCTTCCAATCTATCTTCCAACGGTTAGACTATCCGAAGATAGTGTGGGCCCATAACCTATTAGAAAAATAGATGTGCTCATTTCACCATAGACAATATAGCAATATTGTCACCCAACCATATGCACAAAGGCCACCCCCGAGCACCTTAACCTTGACAAACATAATAATTCTGGAAGCAAACCAATAGCCAACTAAGGTAGCGAACCTTTCTCCAAGGCTAGCGCACCAAGTAAGAATAACCAAAGACCAAGAAGAAATTCCAAACCATAACCAAGATACCAAGTCACCACTGCTACAGTTGCAACTGTCCTCCAGTCATGCACACTTCTTGTCCTTATGTAGTTATGAGTGAGTGTGTGACAAATGAGCTCTAGCGCCCTCTATTTATATTGATTTATCTCACTTGACTTGGTCGACTTCTCTTTTTGGAGGCTAATAACTCAATATTAAATATTCTCTTGAGCTGACTTGTCTTCTAGGGTTATTATCCAACATTTTAGGGTTTCTCTTGCTTCCTGACATGTTCTATTCTCGTCAAAGGTTACACGTGGAGGTTAATACCTCCCACAACTACCATAATATCAACATGTAACACAATTAATGGCAACGAAGAAAGTGGCACAAGCCCCTATGGGCATTGAGGAGGGACCTCACCAACAAACCAAGGCTAAAAAAATTCAAGACTCTACCTCTTCTTACTAGTAAATAATTTTTAAAGTTCTATGGTTATTAGGTTAGTTTGTAAAGATGTAATTAACACATATGATCAAGAAACAAATCTAGAGAGAGCTCCAAATTTTGTTGTCTTCGTTATAGAATTATGTACAGGGTCTGACCCATTTTTGAAGGCTTTGTATGACTATTGTTTTCCTTGGCACAACTCTTTTTAATATAAATATAGTTCAGTTTTGTTTAAAATAATAATAATAAGAAGAAGAAAACAATATTAGACATTTGGCTATATAGGCATTTGTCGTGTGAGCACAAGGGTTGACAACTGAGGCCTATTGGAGGAACTATGGAGGTCAAGTGCATTTATACCGTTGATTCAATACACATACGACCATTTGTATATTTGAGTTCGTATAGTTGGTTTCCCTCCATCATCAAAGGGGCTTAACACATGTTTGGCAGGCCAAATTGGTTTAAGTGGGATGTTAATAAGATACTTTATACTTTAATATAATTATACTCAAACAACAAGATAGTTTGAGTTGAGGACGTAGACTGAATTGTTGTCATGATGCCATCTCATTACCCATTTTTTTCCATGATGCTAGCTAATAATAGTTGGCTTGAGGTTAAAATAATGGAAGCTAAAATAATTTACGTTAAGGGATGAGCTATGTAATCCCGACAAGCATTAGAATTGTTGATGACAAACTAGCAAGCAAAAGCAAATGATTTATTGAAAATTCCAAATCCCATTGCTTGGGAGGTCTTTTTCCATACCCTAAGGAATAAGAGGGTTGGATTTAACACATACAACTTTGAAATTTCTAATGACACTTGTCAATCACCTAATAACATCAATTTGCAATCACACTCCTTGGACTTCCCACCAAATTTTTAGTCCTTTCAACATTCACATCTAAGAGAAAAATGAAAATTTTCATGGGTTACTTATTCCATTTTTCCTCTCTGTAGTCTTACACTAGGACATGTTCCCTAGACTTGAGGTGCACCCCATGCTTCAAAGACAAAGAAACTCAACGCAAGATGTTTCGTGGCATCTCCCAAAAACGTGTAACTCGACAAAACGCAATGCAAAAAGTTACACACAAAATGAGGGATGTTTCACATGTGTGGGGAATGCTTGGGTGCTCCCCACCTTATGCCCCACCCCCAACCAAAATTTGGGATGCTAGGTGCTCCCCCTAAAATTTAACTTGATTTTTTTTTTTAAATTTGAAAAAAGAGAACCCTAAAAGAGAAAAACAATAACCTAAGTTGCCTCACTTTATCAAAATTTTCATTATGAAATACAATTAGATGTATCATTTATGTTTCCATATCTTCAAAATTTTTCTTTTTTATAATTTTAGAGACAGGGTTCTCTATGCCAAGGGAACCCAACATCCCCCATGATGCTCCCTAAAATTTGGGGGGTGTCTCCACATGTTTCCCCATGTCTCAAAAACTTGGTGGAACATTGCTTCTCAACAACTGCTACTACAAATTTTTTTGAAGTGGGTCCAATAGGAATATAACCTAAGTCATCGATAGGCTTGTAACTCCTAGATAGGCCTATGCATGGTTGATAATTCCTTGAAGGACACTATGTACTTCATTAGATGTGATTGAATATCGGTTGTGTTTTGCTAATCATGTCTAGGCCAATGTTTTTAAAACCAGCCAAACTGGAACCAACCGGTCAAACCTCCAGATGCATTGAACCAATAATACATTATTTTTTTTTATTATTTTTTTAATAAAAATAATATATATATATATATATATATATATATATATTTAAATATATTTTTATATTTAAAAAAATGTTTTTATAAAAGTGATTTAAATATATATTAATTTCCAAAAGTCTTGAACTCCAATTCGAGATGATATAAAACAAACTCATAGAAAAGAGATTTAAACCTTTGAAGTGTGTGAGTAAAACCGTCTACGAACTTTGGAAGATTTGATAAGTCTTGCAACTAGGATTTAATGTTTACTTAAGCAAGATATTGGATTTTAGTTACCAATTTCTCACGAGGAAAAAATTCTCTTTATATACATTTATATAAAAATTCTCGAATACAACAAAATTTCCAGCCTATACATAAATGCATTTCCCATCTCAAGAATTGTATGTTAGTTTTTATAGCTCGAGAGGTACTCCGCATGTTTTGTCTTGTATGTGGGAGTAACCTTATATTTGCAGTACTAGACATTTGACTTTGGAATGGAATTTTATAAAGTTGTAATAAAGTTGTTCTTTTTGTAGGTGCCTTTTTATGAAGTGTACCTTCTAATATTAAAGTGACTTTATTTCGTAAAGTGCAGCTATGTTATAAAATGAAATTGTAATTTAATATTTTAAGTGATTTATTTTGGAGGGAATGAATCATGTCCATTGATCATGTAAAGACAAGATTAGATCTTGGCCTTTGGATTTCGGGATGGGGAAAATGAAAAGACACTTGGAAGGTGAAAGGTCATTTTTGAATTATAAGAGAATACATTGAGTAGTGTGCAAGATAATGAGAAAAAGAAATTGAAAGATTTTTGATAGAGCTTTGAGGAGGAGAGGAAAGGGCAGCAAGCTAGGTGCATTTCCCAAGGGATATTGGGCACATTTACCAAGGAAATTTTATGTTTAGAGGTGGCTGATATTTATCGTTGAGAGGAGGACGTACTGTATGGATCCGTATAATTCGTACAACAAGAGGGCACAAATTTTGAGGAATATTGTGAGCACTAATTTCAAGGTCATTTGGAGTGTTTCTTACTGTAGTAGGGCCATACAAGAACAAGTTGTACAATAGTTTTTTGGCACACATTTCGAGGTGATTTCCAACAAAGGAGGGTCATACAACAATACAGATTTGGCATGGGTTTCTAGGTAGATTATTGTGGGACTGTTGGGTGCTGTAAGAGGTATTCTCTTGCTGGAAATTGTAACTTGTTGCTGATATAACTTTCCTGAAGCTAAAACAATCTCTCTCTCTTTGGGTTTCCCCACATTGAATTTTTCCTTGGTTGGTTGCATAAATTTCTGAGTATTACATGGAGGTGTAATTGTTGTTCATTGTGTTTATTCAGCTGCAAAAGTGCTTGGCAATGCATATTTCTGCTCATAATATTTTCTGAATGTGAGTTTATACATTTCAGAGTTCATAGATGAAAATTATCTCTAGGTTGCTAAGTGTATGACAAAATATAGTGCATGCTGATTTTTTCATTAAATTTCTACATGGTATAAGAGCTTGGGCTCTGGGGTACAATGATCAGTGTTATTTTTGGGAAATATTTGGAGGGGGGAAACTTGATTGATTGTTTTCCATTGAACAATTGGCATGGATATTGCTGTCTACATCAGGTATGAGGACCGTTTGGATGGGATTTCCAACTATTTGCAATGGAAAGTCAGGATGTCGACTATTCTCAGGGAGAACAAGATTTGGAGATTTGTCTGCACCATAGTTGTTATTCCATCAACAATCCTTATAGATTTGGATTTACATGAGGTAAAGGAGGCCAAAACACAGAGGATTATTCTAGATGGGGTGAAGGACCACCTTATCCCACACTTGGCTAAGAAGAAGACAACCAAAGAGATGTGGGATGCACTGAAAAACTTGTACGAGGCGAAGAATGAAAACCATAAGATGGTCTGTTATACCCTAGTCTAGGGATAACTAAGGAGATTATGTCTCGAGGCCCACAGGTCCTAGACATGGAGTACCGAGAGCCATATTGACTTGAACTTGGCCATGGAGGGCCCATACTTCTTCTTCAATGCCTCCATCCTTTCAAAAACAACAACATCCATCCCATAGGCCTGATCCTGAAGCAGCCGTGGGTCTTGCTCCATGAGGTAATGAGTCCGGGTATCATGGTATGTGTCACTCTAATTCTCCAAACATTTGAATATGTGCATTTAATTCTCTTTTACTTCATGACGTGTGCTTGGACTTTATGCCTTTTGACTTGTTCATACCTGGGAGGATAACATAATGCCATAGAAAGTTGGTTCCCTTAGGAGTGAGTTGCCACTGGGTGGGTTCATGAAATG
>JZKD02S1635298.1:753958-776272 GCA_000966675.3 Picea glauca | reverse complement strand
TGATACCAATTGTTGGACACACCTACCACACTTAGAGGGGGGGTGAATGAGTGTGGGGCTCTTTTTCCCAAAACTTCCCTCTTACACAAAACTCATTATTTAGCATTCAACATTTTACTCATTACTCATTGTTTTCATTTATAACCAGTTATATTTGAACACATATCAACAAAATATATCAGAAATATATCATCAACAATTCATCACCACAAGGAACACAAAGAACACAAGATGTATGTAGAATTTTTCTTTTTATTATGGACAACAATCTAGGGGTTTTTCAGCAACAACTGAATAGAGTACAACTCTACAAGAGAACCAATTCTATATTCAAGACTTAGCTTACATTCTCAGCATCAACTGAGATGAGGCAACAATCCTCAACATATATGAATCTGTCAACAAGTACACAACCTGTCAGTAGTGTAGCTTGCGTGTGTACGTGCCCTGGCTCACTACAACCCGCATGTGTATGCAGCCAGTGTATACAACAACCTGCATATACCTTCTGAACTATTAGGGTTTATCCTTCAAGATCAACTCATATCCTCTGCAACCAATATATCATTCTCTTATGTCTCTAACTGTCCAATCTGACCACCATCCAGTCACAACACATCCAAGCTTTCCAATAGTCTACTCATGCTTCACAATCAATCAATATGAATGCTATCTCAATCATGTATAAAAAATTAGTATATCATGTCACCACTGAATCACAAGAGTACTGCTCACACCATCAACCAAATCAACCAAACTGAACCACATCATAGAATCCATACCAAGAATTCCCTAAGCATTCACAACACATCAAACAATAGTATCGACCAAGACAATAATGCAACCATACCAGTGTCTCAATTATAGATCTAAGCCCATAGAATGTAGATCTGGAACCTTCCATAATCTTCAATAGATTGTCATCAGCTCAAACACAAATCTTCATGATTTTATCCACTGTACGTGCCCTGTCCTCATATAGCCCATGTATGTATGCACCCTAGCCCATTATAGGCCGCGTACACCTCAAAAACTAGGGTTTTTGAAGCTCCAAGACTTTTTCTGTCAAGATCTCCGATATTTTCGAAACTTTGATGTTTCCATGAGATCCTCCTCATGCTCTCTTTCTCAGAATAGATCTTCAATCATGCTCAAGAGATCCACATCAAAGATGCTCTCACAAGAAACTCTCCATTAATGTTCCAAAATATATTCTCACAAGAAGTTGTCTATTGATCCAAAAATGGATGATTTGCAAGAGTCCATAGCTATCTTATTTATACTTTCATCCCCTAGGTCACTTAACCTATTTTCCTTATTTTAGGGTCAACGACTTTCCATAAATAGAAAGTTCTCCAATACTTTATTATTTAAATATTCCTTCTTGATTTTGTCACTTCTCTTTATTATTTAAATAATGATTTCTTCTTTTAGTTCATTTTGATTTCTTTGACCTTGGGGGCTTCAAGCCTTCATATGGGGGTCCTTCATCTTTGTAGGGCCATAACTCTCAAACCATGAGTTATGTGACGTTCCACATACCGCCAAAAATGGCATGAGAACCACTATCCATCTAGGATAGTTTCAACAATAACTTCTTTGATCATCATATCATTATTCCACATACAAGCATAGGTTCTCTCAACCATAACTCAACCACAAAGTGTATTCCCGTGAGGGCTTTCACCATAAGGGGACCACTTTGGATTTCATCCATTTGTACTTCTTATTAATCATGACAAGACAATAACGAGTCATCAAACTATGCATAATATATCAAAGAATCCATCTTCATCATGTATCAATGACAACTCATTGATCCATCTTCATCTATGCATCTTGATCCATCTTCATCGATTGGTTTCCACTTGACATCTATCATTCTCATCAAGGATAATACATATACATTGTTCATCAATCATCAATCAATCACTTAACATCAATTAATCACTCAATCACTTGACATCAATCCTTTGACATCAAAATAATCAAACCATTGGCATCAATGACAACATGATCCAACACAGCAAGCCTAGTAAGAAACGAGAAGGTGGAGACAAAAAAGGATGGCAGTGAGTAGGACACTCGCTTAGAGAAAGATGACACTTCTCACCCAGACAAAGATGACATATTAGAAACCAACAGTGAGTAGGATCAAGATCCACTTGGTGTAAAGGATTCATAGGTTCCCTTTCCTATAAATGAGGGAGGGGACATAGATGCTCGGGATGCTCAAACTAATCAATATGGAAAGCATCAAAATAACCAAATAAATGGTAATGCAATATGTAGAGGAGATGTATATCACAGTCAAGAAAAAAAAGGATATCGACACCATTCTCTCGAAAACTCTAAACAATGATAAAAATGTTGAGAAGCTAGATTAAAGTTTACTGGATGGCTCATTATCTATGGGAGAAAATAAAGGGTAAGGAACTTAGGATAAAACTTGGGAGACTACCACAAATGAGGCAAAGTATAGTGAACAAGACAAAGGTACAAAAAAGTATTCTTCATTTAAGGAGGAAACAAAGGACCCTATTTCAAATCATTTTTATACTCTTAGATGTTTGAGTAATATCTTGTCCTAGGGTGATCACCCCATATCTCAACCAGTGGAGAAGGTTACTGACTTGGAATATTTTTCTTATGATAAAAAGAGAAGATATATAGTGAATATGACTCGTAGGAAGAGTAAGACCACAATGGGAAGTTGTGTGTTGTGTATATCAAAAAGGTCATAATAGACACTAAGAAAACAAAGATGAGACAAATTTATTTAGTAGACTTGCCCATATTCCATGCGTCATTTGACAAGGAAATAACAAAATAAAGAGAGTTGGAACAAGCCAGGATTGAGATAGCCTCCATTAAACATCAAGTGAAATATTATCAAGAAGATGGAGGGATGGAAAACTTAAAGAAATACCTGCTAGAAAAGAACGACAAGAGCCTTAGAGTGCAAGAAGATTTAGTGATGAAACTAATTTCACTTCAAGTGAAGTCCCTACTATTTGGGTTTACTTACAAGGAAGAGTTTCAGTGGGTCAAGAAAGGGGCTAGTCTATTTAAAAGAGTTGAGTTCTGAAAAGTGAAAAAGAAAAAAGGTGTAGAAGACCACAATATAGAGATATTTTTAAAAGAATCTTTATCTCAAGGGCATTTGGATGTCAGGAACTGGGAAAATATTATGGATGGTCTAGGGGATAGAGTGGAAGAATAATGTGAGCACTGCAATCAGCTGTGGGATAAATTGACACAGTCGATGGTCGATATCTGACTATCAAATTTCAACTCTCCCATATAATTTTGGTTGATAGATAAAGTGTTGTTCAGTTTTTAGTGAGCGGTCAATCGATACAATGGTGAAGTTAAAAAAATATTGTTGTTGAATGGGGACATCTACAAAGGTATGTCATTAATCAGGTCAAGATCGTCAATCAATTTGTAAGTTATCTATTAGACTGAAAAGTTACACTTAGTGATTCAGGGACAATAAGCATGATTTGAGTATGCCAATGGACCAACACTAGTTACCTTTCAGAGACAATTGTGCCAAGCTCTACTCTGAGTGGGCCGATTACATGGACAAGCATGCAAGTCCAAAGACACCTAGATAACCAGAGTTGTATTGACTCACTCTTATTTTTATCTATTTTAAGTCATCGAGGTGGCTTCTTTTTAGTTGGCTAAGTTTGTATACATGAGTTAGTTCACCCCATAGTAAAGGACCTTTGGCGAAATATTTTATTTTTTTGTTGTATTGAAGAATTATTTCATACATTTAATAGAGAAGCTCCTTTGGAGCCTAGAAGTTGATTGGAACCATTGTATACTCTACAATTAAAGTGTGGATTTTTATACATTATGTCATCTTGTTATTGATGTCTAGTAAGATGTTCATTTGACCAAGTTATCTTGCAAATATTGAATGTTACTCTCATCGGTTTCATATTTTATTTAAATATGCATGTTCATATATGTTTAAGCATTAGATCAATAATATATAGTTCTTGAATTATTTCCTGGTAACTAACAAGTCTTTAATCGAAAATTTACATGCATGTGTAGCAACTGTTTATTATATATTTTCAGGGAATTATTTCTCGAAGGAATATATATTAGTTTATCTATTATTTGTTATTATGTTTCTTATGAAAAGTTAGCTTTAAGAGGAATTTCATTTCTTCACATTCTTTCCTTTTACTTGATTGGTTAACAAAATTGTTTCTTGTAAGTCGCACATGATTATTGTTTTACCATGCCTAGGAGGTTATCCCCTCGGGCAGTCTTTGACAATAATTATATTTTAAACCTATAGAAAATGTTTCCCAAAAAATAGAAAAATAATAAAAGAAATAAAACCGACAAATATTAAATCTCATCAAACGGTTGTCGGACCATTAATCTTGAGGATCATACTACTCCCAATGGGGAGGAGTTTAATTGGTCCTCATCCTCAGGTGTAATCTGTAATTTTGAGTCAAAGGAAATGCATCCCCCTCAACATAACTCCCAAAGACTATGAACACTAATAAAACAAAGATAATAATCAATCAAGATTAGGTGTGTCACATACCCAATGTTTCTTACATTAAACACAACTTGGAAGAAGTTTGTTCATATAAATATCTTGGAATTGAGATCCATCCTAAGCTAAATTGGAATTGTAGTGTTAAGAAAATGATCAATGAAGGTCAGAAAACTTTTTTAGTCTTGAAAATAATTGTAGAGAATCTTATTTTTTGTTTTTGGGGAAAAAATAAATTAATATTGGCCATTCTTGTTGTTCCGGTGATCTTGTATCATTGTGAAGTATAGGATTGTATTATTTCTAGGGATACTTGAGGGAAATTGAGTAAATATCATTTTCAAAACATTTACAATATGATTGAAATTTATAAGGTGTTAAGCCATGAAAACCAAAGTGAGTTCCAAGCTATTTGATTTTAGAAGAAAAATTATAAAACAAAATGATTAACTTTTCCTTGTGAAGGTTCAATAGACCAATGTTGGTATCAGTGGAAGGTAACATCATCATTAATCAAAATATGATTTTTTTCCTCAATTTAATGATCATTACCTTTTCTTTAATTGTATTTACAAACACCCTTGAGTTACTACAAAAATCATAATATGTCAATTAGATATAGCTTAGGTTGTTTAGAGGAGATCCTTGACACCTAGGTTCAAACCAGGCTTTTGGAATGTTTCCCCTTGTGTTTCAATTGGGGATATTAAGGTGTGATAGGAAACCAAAAAGCACAAAACCAAGAAGTGCATAAAATGATACTCAACAAGATAAAGGACCAATAATAATAGGAACTCAAAAAGAGTGTTTATCCTTATTTTCTCAAGAAAAATCCTTATAAATAATTATGAAAGGATTGACCCTCTTTGTTTATTTACAGAGTTAACAACACAACTATTTGTTAAAATAAAATCTTCATGGATGTCAAAGAGATATGTGAATTTATTTATCCAAAATATCTTTTATTATTTCTAGTAGAGAACATCCTTCATCTTCTAGAGATGTGCACCCATGTTCCATATCAATTCCTTCCTATTTAGGTAGAAAATTTTCCCACTTTCTCAACAAGATTGGGGAACAGTACTTGAAATGTTTATTTAGAGAACCATTTCACTTCGGTAGGAAAGTTTCCTTGGCATCCAATAATATAAGAGGATTGTTGTTGTTGTTTGGTGGAGTAGGTGTGTACATATAACACTACATTTTTTGAAAAAGGAGGTTGAAAATATGGTATGGTGTTTGTTGAGAAAAAAAACTTGCACTTCTTCTTCTAACAAGGGAAGTTCATAGAAATTTAAAGTATTTCCATAGATCACATCATGAATTCCCAGATAATAGGGTAGATATAAACAATATGCATTTCCACCAATTTCTAGAGACTAAAATAGGGACCAAAACATAAAGTATCGTTACTTTTACAAGTATATCAATATGTAATCACCTACTTGAAATTGCGCTAGTAGGTGATGGTAATAATGGAGATTTTTACAGTTTTCTTGAGAGGCTTCCAAAGTTGCATTGACTTGAGTGTGTATTTATTCTATCTTATAAACAAAAGAGGATGTGTTGCATTTCTCCTTCTGTTGATGTTGTGTGGTAGTGATTATTAGAGTGATGGGAAGATCATAGGGAGAGAGTCACTCAGAGCCATAGTAGGTCTCAAAACGAGAAAATCATGTAGAAAAACTTACTTCTCTATTGTGGAAATGCTAAATAAAATGGAGGTAAGAGTCTCATTGCTTATCCTAGCTATAAATAATGGATAAGGCATGGGATATACTTTGATTAAACACTTCAATACACCCATTATTTTTGGAGCGGAAGGTAGTAGAAAATAGAGTGATAAACCCAATAATTACGAAGGACTTTTCTAGAATTTGCTAAGGAAACAATAATACCTATCTAAGGTAATGTTGATGGGTAAATATAAATGGTAATATCCATGAAAGAAAATAAAAATGAATGATTTGTTGGAGAAAGCTAGTTTTAGTATAAGGGATAAAAAGAACCGCATTGGAGAACTGAAAAACTATTACCAAAATGTAAGCATGTTTCTTGAGTGCCATGAGTAGACCACTAAGAAAATCTATAGAAATAATATCCCATGGTTGTGAAGGGATGGGAAAGGGATTATAGAGTCCTTACTTGTGCATGGATGTCTTTCTTGTGTTATAGAGAGGGCATTAAAAAAATAAAGATACAATATTGTGTTACATGAGTAGATAGAAGAAATGTCATTGTAGATTATGGATTTTTTTTAATATTACCAAAATGGTATCCATAGGATGAAGCATGTTCCTTGTATATGAGAATGAAATGATATGGTGTCTTGGGCATGTAGAGGCACTTGAGTTGTTATAGCCACCCATCTTGAATGGAGTAATTCAGAAAATGAGTCTGGTTGACTTTTGTGGGATGATAGGCTACATCCGAAATGGGATGAGAAAATGAATTTGTAGCATAGAGAGGTTTCTAGTCCACATAGGTAGTACAATAGTCATTGAGAATATTTAATATTTGAGAAGGAGGGTTACTGAGCATATTTACCACCCAATTGGAACTATCCATTTTATAATTTATCACCAAATGAAATTGTTCGATGTAGGAATCCCATTTGATATGGAGATACTCTTGAATCTTACATTGAGAATTGATAAAGATTAAGGGGTGGTGATCAGTATGAAAAATTGTTTCTTTACCTAGAATGTAATGATGTCGCTCCTCTAAATATTGCACAAGATAACAAAACTCTTTTTTGTACATTTTTTAATTGAGCATGACATCTATTAGTGTTTCCAAATGATAAACCATAGGGTGGAATCCCTATTTCAGTATAGCACCAATAGAAAATTTCAAGGAATCAGTTTCAATCTCAAAGTATTGTTGTAGGTTAGGGATGTGTAAAAGGAGGTTAAAACACAAGGCATCCTTCAACTTCTGAAATATCTCTATCTTTCCTTATTCAATGTGAAGAATTTCTAATTGTATAGTTGACTCAAAGGGCACGAGGTGTGAAAATTACCATATGTATTGATGATAAAAATTTCGGTCACCTATAAATATCTTGAAGGTGTAAGGTATCATAAGGACTGACCAAGTAGCAAGAGCATGGACTTTGGCTAGGATAGCATGAATAACAACTCTATTAATGAAAAAAATGAGATACTAAATGGAATTATATAATTCAAAAAGAGAATATCATCCAAATAAATCACAACAAAATGGCCCAGTTGTAGGTGAAAACTGTCATTTACCCTCAGAAAAATAGTAGGGGTGTTAATGAGTTGAAAGGGCATGACTAACCACTTCCTTAAACCATACTTTTTTTAAGGCTATCTTCCATGTATCACTGGAGGCCATGTGAACTTGGTGATAACTAATAGTTAGGTCCAACTTGGTAAAGAAATTGAGCACCATGGAGGTGGTCTGGAAAATTTATCAATATGGGGAGAAGGATAGAGATTTTTAATATTATCTTTATTGAGATCATAATAATCAGTAACCCAAACAAATTACTTGGTATATTTATTATGAATGATGAATGTTGGACAACCAAAGGGGGATGAACTAGCTTGATTATGACCATATTTTAGGAGATATTACAACTAACATTCAAGTTTTGTAGCCTCATGAGGAGCAACTTGGAAGGTTGGAGAATTTGGAGGAGGATTCCTAGGAAGTAAGTCAATTGTATGTTCAATAGGGAGAATAAGAGGCATGAAATTATGTGGGATAAATATGACTACAAATTTATTTAGTCAAGACTAAATAGAGGGTGGGGGTGGGCATTGAATCATTGTCTAGTTTAACCAAGGCCACCACACATAATGAGAGACATTTAGTCAAGTTAATTTAATGGGCAACAAAATTGGTAGATAGAAGAGGGAAGGGGTAACCAAAAAACATGTGAGATCATATGTTTTGCATTCTTAAAAATGTTTGTACGAATTACATTGAATTCCATACAAGGAATTATGATAGTGTTGATAAGGCATACCAAAAACTAGATCAAAACAATTGAATGGAGAAACATCACACTCAACTATATATTGAAAAGTTACTATGGAAAATGTAATAGAATGATGTTTAGTGATGAGAAAACATGGTTCATCATTATACAACCACTCTAAATGATTAGGAGAGGGATAGTGAGTGGTGGGAAAGTTGTCTAGTTGATCAATTTCTAAGACATGAGGCTTTCTAACTACCATTATCCATGATTATGGTGGTGATTTATGTTTCTAACAAGAATTTGCATATGAAGATAATATTTCTAAGACACTAGGGGGAGGCTTTAGTCATTACCAACAAAGTAGGATCAATTTATGTAGGGTTTGGGAGTGATATGAACTTGGATTCCAAAGGAGGTGGAGGTGGGGAAGGTTGGTTGGAAAGGTCAATAAATATGCTTTAACATGTAACATATTAATGGAATTATTGTGCAAAATGAATGATACTCTACAAACAAGTGAGATGACTCCTTAAGGTAGTGGCATTGATGCACAAATATAAGAGAGGAAAGGCGAACTAGAAGGAGGAGAAGCCATGACTTATAGTGAGGAAGGCTTAGGGCATGGAGTAGAAAACTTAGGGTGGAATAAAAGTGAGGGAATTTGTGAGGTTTATGATCAACAACAAGGGCATGAATGATGGCTTGGTCAAGGTAAATAATCTCAAATAAGGCTATCTCATGTCTAAAAATTACTAACAACCTAAAATTGAATTTTAAAATAAGTACCTCACCATATTCATAGATGAAAATTTGAATCTAAAGCTTGGTAAATATGTTAATTTACTATTGTATGAACTACCTTGAGGCTTGATGAAGTTGCAATCATATACATATCATGTTTTATAAATATCATGGAGAATAGAACCACCAACAAAAATCAAGGAAAAAATTCATCCCAAATCTTGATCATTGTTGGGATGGAATTGTTGGACTAGGTAGAATTTAGTTTTATGGATATCTTAGAAGCTTCACACACCAAATTTTTGCGATGCATTCCAACTTTAACTCGATTTTTTGCAAGAAAGTGGCATCAGAAAGATTTGGACATGTTCTAAAATAGGTAGTGATACTACATAACCAAGAATCTAACATCTCACTTAGAATTTACTTGTCATATTTTGGTAGAGAGAAGAAAATGTCCAATTAGAAGGAAAAGGAGGAAATATGATATTATAACATGACAATCTTCTTAAAGTCAAGGGTGATCTCCTTTTCCAATATAATGTTGGGGGCCTCAAATTATTCAAAATAAATATCCCTATATGGAGGCATGCTACTTATAAAGGGTGAATACAATGAAGTAGAATCAAGTTAGAGAAAGAGAGGGTCAAATCCTACTGCCTTAGGTGGGAAATCATAACTCCAAATAACCAACAAGAGCAAGAAAAATAGGTCTAGGTAAGAGGGTTTACCTCGGAGGAACTAGATCAAGGTAGCAAGGATGTATTGGGTGGGAGGGTGGAAACCCAAGAAAAATGTTACAGATGAGGTGGAGATGTGTGAGAACTAAGCCAATAAACCAAAATGGATGCCAAAGAACCTATATAGGAATCATAAACCAATAAATTGAATATAGAGAAGAGAAAGTGTTGATTCCATTTCTCTGATACCAATTGATACGAAACCTAAGAGTTCGTATTTGAGGAGTGTAGAAAAATGTACTCAAAAAGATGAAATTTTGACAATAATAGGAATGCGTAAAGAGAATTTATCCTTCATTTCGCAAGATAATTGGTTATAAACAATTACAAAAGTATCCATATTTGTTTATGGACAAAGTCAAATTTAACTGGAGAAAATATTTGTCAAAATAAAATGTTCATAGAACTTAAAGAGAGTGGTGCATTTATTGATTTGAAATGTCTATAATTATTTTTAGGAGAGAGTGTCTGTCTTCTAGATATGCATGCCCACTTTCCATATCAAGGTAATATAAATTTCATTTTCTCTTAAGTGATTCAAGATGGGATGAGATGTAATGACATTGTAACTAATTATTATCAATCAAATTAACTTAAATTATGACAATGATTAGTGCAATAATATGATGAAAATTGAAATTCATAAGTAATTCCTAATTCATTGAATCCAAATTTGTAGTTTTTAATAATAACATGTTTTGCAATATTTGATATGATAGTGACATGCTAGAAGAAAATGGAATGTCTAAGTGGACATAGATAGATTCTATTTAAAACTAATCTAGAGGTACAAATGGAATACTCCCATAAGTGACTACAAACACTTGTCAAATCATTTCGATTAATTAAAAAACAACGAAAAGAAGCCATAAGAAGAGTATACTACTCATATTAACTTAATTTGAGTGAACACTATACTTAAATACGAAGCAAATGAGTGCACATTGCAATTATTATTGGCACAATGGTAGTCCAAGACCCAATGAACAATATTCCAACTCTTGATGAATGTGGCACTTTAAAACCTCATTATAGTAGTGACAACCTCATGCCAAAATAATTAAATTAATACAAAACCATTAAACACAATCATAGAAATAATAAATTATTCACATTAAATTGTGACACAATACTAGATTATGACAAAAGTCAATAGAAACTCAATGCCTATGGGAAAGTGAGCATCCTAGAGAAAAACAAGAAATGTGGTATTTCAACCCTCATATAAGTGTCCCATTGAAGCCTTACATTATTGGATAAAAATGAGATGTCATTAAACCAATTAACCTAATAAAAAGAAATAAAAATCAACCATAAGAATAATATAATATTACCATTAAATGGAATCAACTTGTAACACTACTACATGTGAGGCACATTGTAACCATTAAATTGGTAAATTCAACCAGGAAAAAAAATGTTTCATAATTCAAATATCATGCTCAAAAAAATAATAATACAAAATAAAATAGATCAATTGAAAAAAAAAAAACATATAAATACCAATTATATATATATATATGATTATGAATCTTTCCTAGCTAGCTAAGATCCTCCACGATCCCATAATATGTCCACCAACAAGTCAGCAACAATGAGGAGATCGTGACTTCTTTAGAAAAGGTCACCCTTTCTAAAAGCCATTACCTATATAAAATTGAGTATATTCATTGAATACCTTGCTACTCTACCTTGATTATCGATCATTGAAAAATCACTCATGGAAAGATAGTGCCAAAAATGCCACATGCTCAAATAAAGTATGTTTCATACTTAAATATAAGCCTTGATCACACCTACCTGATCAACAATAAGAGGATATTGATCCCATGGATTAGGAGTAAGTTGATAGCAATTAGGAGAGCCATAGGCATTCAGGTTTGTATAACTAATATCCGTACCCATTTTATGAAAATGTGTTTTTTTTTTAAATGTGTTTTTTTTTTTAAATTGTTTGCTATTTTATAAATAAAAATAAAAAAGATACATGTGAAAAGTGATTAATAAAAATTTAAATATTAATATTAGATAAATGAAACTTAATTATTTATTTGTTAATCAATAATAAAATTTAATAAATTCTTTACCAGCTAATACCTTTCTATGTTCTCCAACTATTGTATTAGCCGTTGTGCTAGTAACACTTTAATCAACTTATAGTCCAAACAATCTGTATTGTGTTATTAATACATTTCAATACTATAATTTATCATATCAATTAATTTACCATGGACATTGTGAATGAAGAAGAAATAATCCTCTTTAGGGAGGAGGGCATTGGCTCTCTTCTCCTTGTAATTTCATGATTAAGAGTTCTATGTAGTTAATATTTGTATGTCAAACTTGATCTTTACAAACTGTGGAAAACTTCAAAATTATATAATTAACAATTTTTTTTGATAAAGTAGTAAATTAAAAAAAAAAAACTACAAATAATTTTAATAGTAGAACACAAGACAAATAAGAGATGAATTTGGTTAATTATCAGTAATTTTCAACTGTTATACTGACATGTCATGGTGAGATTTGGTCGGTGATGTATGGTAGAAAATATCTTTTGAAAAATGGGAAAATGGCATCTTCTATTTTTTAAGGACGATGATGACAACGTTTACGGTTGACTTTTCTCATGCACGTAATGGACTGCATTCACATTTTGGAAATAACACTCAATAAAACTAGCACAGCTGCTAACTCGCTGTTGAGAAGTATCGGCTGAAAACCCGTGCCCCCAATATAAAATGTATATGGTAATCCGTAATCCGTCTGTGGTAATATGAAACGTTTAGTTGCACGGTTTAATCCTACTTAATCATTTAAACGTGGCATTTACATATCCTTATAGTAATTTTTTAATGTGATTAGGTAAATGTTAAAAAGTAAACATGTTAACGGATACCTTGATAAATGCAAGAAAGTTATGAATAATAAATCTGACCCATTGATTTTGGAGGACGACTAAAAATATGCCAGCATCTTTAATGGATAGCTATCAGATTAGGGTTTAAGGTTAAATAAGGTTAAAAGATCATTAATTGTACCCATTGTCAATAAGTGTACGCCTTTCAGCATAACAAAATTTCATTATTTTTTATTGAAATCATCAACTTTATTCTAATGTTTATTTGATTTTCCTTCTACATTTTCAATTTTGTATATTACTTTCTTTTGATCTATTAGAATTTGCAAAATAAATTTTATGCGTTTAACTGGAATGAAAATTATATATTTTGAAAATAACCTTATTTTATATCAGAAGGATCTTTTAAGTATTATATAAATTTGTGATAAAAATGTAGGAGAAATTTCAATTATAAGAGTTTCATCAAAATCCAATTTCTATGATATGTGCATCAGTCCCGTTAAAAGTTCTCTTTCTCACAAATTTGCCCAATTTTATTGGACGGCTTTGATTTTAAATAAAAGGAGAAAGAAATGATGCACCCAACAAGAGCCGCTACCAGTGAGGGAACGTAGTTCAGAGAGGCTGCGCCGGTTACAAGGGCTGGAAGCTACCATCTCTTCATTTACAGCGGCTGCGAAGCCCCAGAAGACAACCAACAAAAGAACAGAGTAAGCAGCGGCAGCTGAGAATTTGCAGGTCTCCATTTCGAACAGATTTTGATGGAGATGCTGATGACGATATCTCAGCCAATTGCATGGGCAGAAAATTGCTTCGACTGGCTCAACAGTTGAGAATGCTCTTACAATCCAGCGTTTAATAATACCCCGCCAAAGACTGAGTTGGAATTTGTAAAACATTGTATCCTTTTAAAAAAATTTAAACTCAAACGTTTTCCAGAGCATCATTAATGCGATTAACTATATTTAACTAGCAAAATATCCTATAATCATCATTTTGTCTATCAAATTCGAGCAATGCCCCAAGTATATGTACCCGATTATCCAGAGTCTAGAGAGTAACCCTTAACTATTAGGGTTCGTGTACCTGCCCGAACTCGCCAGTGTGTCGGACAACAGGAAATCCACAACGAATCTTTACAGCCGGTTTCAAAGACTTATTTGATTAATTTTTCCCTGTTTCGAGCTGGAAAAGCTCATTCTGATTAAAATAAAATTCTATTCCTTTTAAGCACCAGTGCCCACCTTAATCCATCGGTGGTATGCAGGCCCCCATGGTTGGTGATGCCAACTCGACCGGACAGGCTGACTCGCTGTGTCAATTGAGAAGCTGTTTTCAATGAGGAGAAGGAATATTTCTCTACATTATTGCTTTTCGTTCATGACTAGACCTATCCAAACTTACGTCAACGACAGACATGCATGAATCGCTGTTATTTTTCCACTTTCGAATTCCATGCATTGGTGTGAAACTTCCGTGAAAAAGAGATTAAAAGGAATCATCTCAATCATCATAGATAGTCAATGTGTTTCAAGTCAATCTAATCTGCATTGATCTTAAAATTATTTTTTGATTATTAAAAATGTAACAGGCTTTTCTATAATAATTCTACGTAAAAATTTAACATGCTTATGACCCAAAATTAAAATGATCTATACTGTCTCAACCTTCACAGCTTGACCTGCCATGTGGTCTCACAAAGCGGGAATAAATGACAAAGTAGCGAGGAAACTCAGATTATTAGTAATAAATCAGAAATATGAAATCATTTAAAATGGTAAAATGGTTAATTTATAAATTGATGAAAAGTTTAACCCTAATTCATAAGATAAAATAATGGACATTCTTTTTTTTCCATTCTACAATGTTCTTTTATATCTGGCCTACATTTTAAACTGATGCACAAGAATCAATGCAACAATAAGCTTGTTCATCAACTAATAAGTTATATGATTGAACTTAATGCACCTTTCTTATTATTCTTATTTAATAAGTAAAAAAGTTAAGATAGGGTTGAGGATGAAAATAATTTTCTCTTACACTGCCTTGCTTATACCCAAATTAGATGTCATTTTCAAAATATTTATCACAATATTAACCTAAATCATTAAAACTATGAGAATCTTAAAACATTTCTCTCAAATCTTTTTGAGGTTTTTTTTTTTTTAAAGAAATCTAGTTAATCTTTTATCATCCAAATAAATCACAATAAAATGGCCCAATTGTAGGTGAAAAATATCATTAATCAACCTCAAAAAATTAACAAGGTTGTTAATGAGTTGAAAGATTATCAATAACCTCAAAAAAATAGCAATGGTGTTAATGAGTTGAAAGGTTATCAATAACCACTTGTATAAACCATACTTTATTTTGAAAGCTATCTTTCAAGTATCGTTGGAGGCTATGTGAACTTGGTGATAACTAACATTTAAGAAAACTTGGTAAATAATTGAGTACCATGGAGATGGTCTAGGAGATCATCATTATGGGTAAATGATATATATTTTTTATAATATATTTATTGAGAAAAAATTAATTAATAATCCAAATTTATTCTTAAGTATAATACTTAGGAATGATGAACACTAGTAAGGAGATGAGCTAGGTTGATTCTGACTATATTTGAGGAGAGGTAAGTTCAATAACCACATGAAGAGCAACTTGGTAGGTTGGATTATTTGGAGGAGACACCCTAGAAAGTAAGTGTAATGTTATAACATATATGTTATATTATATAACACATATGCTATATAATATAACATAGAAGTAAGTGGTATGTTATATTATATACCACATATGCTATATAATATAACACTTACTTCTATGTTATATTATATAGCATATATGTTATATAATATAACATATATGTTATATTATATAACATATATGTTATATTATATAACATAATGTCCCTTAGTTATAAATATTTTAACATTTAATTTCTTGTTAGCTTATGTGGTGAAATTTTTAGAAAAACTTAAGTGGAATCATTATAAGTATTGATGATGAGTAATTTTGTGAATATTATTTTTAATAATTTATTTTATTAACAAGAAAAAAATTGATTAGAGAATCATGAAAGAGTAAATCATTATTCCATGGGTGAGTGAAAAAAGATAAAAATTTCCAGTTATTGAAGAGAACTAAGATATGTTTTCTTAAATTATTTATTTCTATCTTGTTATGGTTTATTAGTAGTATACAATCAATAAAATGTTTTTACATCGAAAATAATAGTGTTTATAATTATTACTAGAAGAAGACATAAGCAAACAAACATGTAGGTTTCTATAGCTAAAAAGAGTCTAATATCTTTGAAGTAAAAAAGAAGAAAAAGCTTATTTTATATTTTAAGTATGTAAAAGAAATAGTTGAAACAAAACCTACAAAGGTTTTTGAAAAAAATACAAAGAATATAACTTATATACAAATCAGAGAATGCAGACCTATGTCTATTTCTTGAACTATTCTTTGTATGGGATTCTTTTCAAAATAGCTTTCTCAAATGTATATATGTATAAGACTGCATCTCAAATAGCATACGGTACACAAAGTAAAACCAATACTTTTAATTTTTTTTACAAACCCTAATGATAGATATAGAACCCTTAAACATATTTGTTTCACGGTATTTAAACTATTAACAAAATCAAAATAAGGGTTATGATTTCAGGATAATATAGTGAAGGGTTATGATTTCAGGATAATATACTGAAGTATTAATTTGAAGGCAATCAAGAAATAATTTAATGGTTTCAAAATTTTGCACGGTTGACTAAAACAAAAGAGGTCAAATTTTAATATTAAATAGAAATTAAGTACGAGCCTGAGATGCTGAGAACGATCTCAAGCCTCCATGAAAATGGAATCGGTGGAGTCGACCTCATTGATGATATTGTCAAGGATACGATAATAACAAGATATCTTATGTTAACAAAAGATTCAAACTATAGGGTATGAATCTGAGATTTTATTTATAGTCTCGGTGCAATACTGAGAGATGTGGTAGTCATATGTAGCAAGATCTAATGTTAACACTTTGCTAATGTTAACACTTATGTTTATTTAACAAAGGATCGTGAAATAGAACCACTAACATCCCATACTAAGTCAAGTCAACGAAGACTGTTTCATAATGTATGAATAGGTCGAATATGGAAAGGTGGATACTATAGACTAATAAACTATACCATAGTTATTTGGTTTATATAGTCCATTAATGTGTTATGTATATACATAATTATATATTTATATTTTCCTCTATCATTGGAGTATGATTATGAATAAGTTGGTTCAATAACTTAACCACCAATATCCAATGTTAATCTAGGGAGTCAATGAAAAATTGTTATAATATTATTTAGCCAAATACACATGGAATTTTTTTTATTAGTAATGGGGAGAAAAATTAATTTAATACATCAACTTTTATTTATTTGACAAAGAGGGTAGTGATATTATTATACCTGTAAAGATATATTGTTTCAAGTGTTGGGAACGTCCAATCCATGTACCTTGAAAAGAGTACCTTGTTATGGTAGTATCATGAAGGATGATTTTAAGGATGTTAAAATGTAGAAACCTTGGCAAATCTTACTAATCCTTCATATGTCAACTCTAAATGTTTGGCCATATTTTTGTAAAAATATTCAAATTTCTAATTATTTTATATAGTTTTTATAAAATTTTGGCAATTTCTATGGTAAAATAATTTTATCCTATAGAATTTGGGCGAATCATTTTTAAAATAACAAATCTCGTTTTTGGAAAAACCATGGAAAATTAGCCCATGAGCGAAATTTAGCCCCTAAAATAATCCATTCCATGATCAATAGACAAATAAAAATAAGTTAAATAGGTGAGACAAATATTTATATAAAAGTCATATAAAAACAGTTTATATGCACACCAATATTTCATATTAATATGAACAAAATTTATAGAAGAGTATGAACTATATTAATTATGGACAAAATTTATCAACTATATTAATATGAACAAAATTTATAGAAGAGTATGAACTATTTCAATGCCCAAAGAGACCATGACAAACTCTTGAGATAGAAAAACACAAAAAATAAACCTACCCCAAATGAGAAACCAAGATAAATTTTACAAAATAAGTCTTATAATATGAAAATAATTAATCCCACTGAGTCTACAAGAACTACTATGACTCCCTAAAACATAGAAAACTAGATATTAAAAAGAGATACCAAGACTAGAAAGCCTGCTAAAATTGGGCATGAGGAACCTGAGAAGGATATGGGCCCAAGCCCACTTTGCGATTGACTAAAACTGATGATTATGCTCTAGGATAACACCCAATAGGAGGATGGAAGGATCTTCTGTGATGGTGAGCAATAAAGGTCACTACCTCTAGCAAATTTGTATTATGAGCTTCGAGTGTTTTCATTCTATGATTGCGCTAATGGAATTCCTCATCCTTTGGCAGCATACCTAAGGCTACCATAGTCTTGGAATGCCAATACAATTCCAAGTTGTGAAAGAATTTCAAATTTCGAGTCTTGGCGCAACCAAGATCATGAATGAGTCCTCCCACCTCATGCTCCACCTCCTCATTATCTTTGAACACCCTTACCAGATGATCCTCAAATTCTAAAGCTACCATTGTGGCCTTATCCTCATCAAGCAAGAAATCCTCATAAAAAATTTCATCTTCCATCACTACCTTGGCAACACATGATGACCCCACAGAGGAGGAGTGAGGCTTATGACCTCGAGGATCCATAATGAGATAAGCCAAAGAGTTTAAAGAGATAAGTCAATTATTCGAGAAACCAAAACAATTCCAAACATACCAGAGTTGAGCAATGTCCATAGCACAACCTCACCCATTTATCTTCCTAGGGTTGAGAATGTCTCCCTCCAACAGTTTTACCTAGATTTCATGGTTCATTCTAGCCATCAATATCTGCATAATGCAGGACCATTGGTGCATCAACATTCTTAAAAATAATATCACCCTCAACGACTAATCTAACCCCACCAATATCTTATTTGGTTCTACATCGTTGTAAGGGTAAAAACCTTTTTTCATCTGCTTCATGAGGTTTGAAATGGTGTCAAGATAAGCCACCCAAAACTCCTCTACATCAATTCTTCCAGCCTCTTGATCCCCTGGAAGTACATCATTAGGAAGAGCCAGAGTGGATCAAATGACCAACGAAGGGACGGGTGTGTAGATAATAAGGGAAGATGACTCCACCTATATTCTTTTTATGGGCGCCAACTCCTCCACACTTGCCACATTGTTAGGTGAGTGGGATGACACCCCATCTGGGGAGGAAATATTATCTTGTGCAAGAGAAAAATAGGATTGCTTGAAATGAATGGGTGGGAGCTCTTCCCAAGTAGAGTCAATAAATGCAATCAAATAATCAAAACTCGCATTAGCAAGGAGATCCGCTATTTTGTTGGCATCATGCTTAACATGGGATGGGAAAAGAGTAGAGATATAGGGTAAGAGAGAGCCTAGGAGGTCAATCAGAGATTCCAAATGCCAATGGGTGGAGATATTGGATGTGGAAGATCCCCATTGGAGTTTAGTGAGCATGTGAATAATGAGCTTGGAATTTCCTTCCACTATTATCTAGGAGAAAGAATGCCTTTGGGATATTTGAAGACCTCTGATGAGGGCCTAAAGTTCAATCACATTGTTGGAATTGATGCGCAAGTGACCATAGTAGATTCGAAGGATTTTTCCTAAAATTTGTTGGAAGATTCCTCCATAACTAGCAAGCCCTGGATTGTCTTTGGAAGCACCCTCAAAATTAATTTTAATGAACCCGGGGGGGGACCAAGACGTGGGGAAGGATGGTTTGGAGGGGAAAACAAAGGAATGGAGAGAGAGAGGGGGGGAGAAAGTATCCAAAGAAAGATAATGGCTTTCTCAGGGGGAGATCATTTAAGTTCTTCGTGGTACCATATTTATTTTGAGATAGTCCCTTCAATGTTGTGGTCAATATTGCACCAGACTATATCCTTGAATGGATTTCTCATGGGGAGAACATTTAAGTTCTTAGTGGTACCATATTTATTTTGAGATAGTCCCTTCAATGTTGTGTTCAATATTGCACCATACTATATCCTTGAAGATTATTCTATTACGCTCCTTCCAAATATCCCATGATAAGAATCTAGGGAAGAGCTTCCGAATACAGTTAATAACAGGGATATTAAATCAAGAATCTCACCAAGAGAAGATGGTGAATTTGATGGAGTTCTTGATATGGTCTGATTGCTGATAAGTGATTTCTCCTTGGTCGCATAGAGTGTTGTTGAAGGAACATGTGTTGAGGAGATGTTACATTGTCTAATCGTTTTTTTTACATAACATACATATCACAAGGCACACGAATCCCCCTTTACAAATATGATCCCATGTGAGAATATTCTTGTGAGTTACCTACGAAAGGAAGGTGGCTACCTTGGGGTGCAGGTTCATCTTCCATATTTTCTTCCAAATGTCCTATGTCCTTTTCTAGGAGATCAGACTAATGAGTTGCAATATGATAAGCTTCTTTTAGGGTAATAATTTTTATAGGGAGATAACCCCATATGAGTTTACCTATATGGGAGGAGACTTTTATATTTCTATGAATGAGGAGCTTCATTAGTGAAGATAGAAGGGGTCTATCTTGGAGGGGAACATGGTCAGGATCTACGTGCTAAGAATGTCAATCTAAATTTGTAGAGGACAGGGACCAAGAATACTTGACAAGTAATCCTTGTAAAGCCTAGAGAGATATTTTCAAGGGAATTAGTCATTGATCATATTGAATAACTAGAATTTGCTTCCAAGAGTCCTCTTAGAAAATAGCTAAGTTCCCATTGTGGATTTCCCATAAGTTGTGTTATTAAATTATTGAGCCACTTGTTTTTCCTTGTAGTGTTCCAGATAAGAGATCCCGAGGAAGAATCCATCATTCAATTGAGATCAGAGTTGAATTGATCTTCATATTTATGTTTCCATATGCCACTCCAAAATTCTCCCCTTTGTTAAAGCAACCTCCACCAAATTTTATCTCCAAGATTTTTGTTGAGAATTTTAGTATCCTTGAATTAGGTCCCCTTTTTAGCTTCGACATGCATAAGGTATTCTAGGCTACCAAGGTCCATTTTTTAAAAGATTGAGCTCCCTACCATAGAAAGTTCCATTGAATGGCTCTTACTATTTTGAGAATTCTTTTGGGAGGTACCAAGGCCGAGAAAAGATAGAGAAGGATCGCTTGGACAATCGATTTGAGAAGGACTAGATGACTCGCAATGTTGAGGGGGTAGAAGGTGTAGTTGGATAGTTTTTTTCTAAGCCTCGAGAGGAGATATTCCTAGGAACTATGGTGAAAAATAGAGGTGAGCAAGGGGACTCCATGGTATTTGGGAGTAAGGGAATTCTTGGAGAAGCCCATGATGTAGGAGACATAAAATTGGATAGGGAGGGGAGTGTTAAACAAGAAAACATGAGACTTTAGGCGATTGATATATGTTCCTGAATCTTTCATCAAGTCATTAAGACATTTTTTGAATGCTCTTGCTTCCCTAGTGAGGACACCCCCATAATCATGGTGTCATTGACAAATTGGTTGTGGATCAAGGGATGAGTATATTGATGAAGATTCAGGCCTTGGATATTATGATTAGCAGTGGAAAATTTGAGGCTATGATACCTAATCCTTCAACCATGAGAATGAAGAGGAATGGGAAGAGGGGGTCTCCTTGGAGGATACCATGGAAGGGGTGAAAGGGAGGGGAAGGGGTATCATTTATCAATAGGGATAAGAAAGAAAATGAAATGAGAGTCATGATCTATCTGACCTAGTCACAGTGAAACCCAAAATCCATGAGGATTTCCTAAATGTGTTACCAACTAAGCCTATAGAAATATTTTGACATGTCCAACTTGATGAGCATACAAATGGTTTTGGTTATTTTTAAGGAGATATCAGATTCATGGGATAAGATGATATTGTCCATAATTTGGTGACCTGATCCAAGTGGATATCGGTTGCCACCCACCGTTTCCAAATGGCTCAAAACATTTTTCTGGCCATTTTGGCAATTTACTATTTCTAGCAGGTTTTAACTTTCGGGGCCATTTTGAGGGTCCAAATGAAGGTTTTTCGAGATAGAGGTTCTCAATGATATTCAAAGGCATTATTGAGCCCCCAAAATGAATCTCCTCGACAATACCTTTCCAACGAGCTATCACATGCCTAAAACGGAGATCGTATGCAAAAGTTACGACCCCGGGAAGTGGATGTACTCACTTACCCAAACGGGGCCCACATGACTTTTGGTGCTTCATCTCCTAGGGTTAGGTTTTTGGATGTATAGGACTTTTGGCATTCATATTTATTGTAAAAGGGCCTTCAGAGCCTCATTGTAATCATCTTCTTGCGAATGCGAGTAGCCGTCACATCTCTTCTCAGAGATAAGCTGCCACCATTCTAGCGAGTCTTTCACT
>JZKD02S1635298.1:729318-741897 GCA_000966675.3 Picea glauca | reverse complement strand
AAGTAAGGGATTACTTGGATTTCTTTAAATTGTTATTTTGATGCTTGAAAAAAATGAAGAAAATCATTCCAAGATCACTAATTTTTTTATGACTTAGAAGGTTAGTGTCTCAAATTGTTATTTATTATTATCCTTTTGGTATCTATCTCTAATAATAAATTTTTGGTTCCTAGTTATTGTGGCATATGCCAATGGTCTATGGCTGGGTGTGTTGCAATATGGTATCAAAGCTCCAATTTCCAACACTGGGCCTAGATGGGCTGAGAAAGTTGATTTGGTTCATTTGAATGGAATTGGGAAAAATCCCCAATTTTTGTTGTTAAATTCTTGAAAAATCAGAGGAAATTGGCCAAAGTGGTGAAATTTTCATATTTTAATATCTGTCCAAGCGAAATCTAACCTGGGATGGGTCGAATTTGAAGTGCAAGGAATGCGCAGGATACTTTTGTATGTTCCAAACTCAAATAAGAGAAATCTATCTTTGTGAGAAGAAGAAAGGTCGAGATCTGTTCGGGAGGGGACCGAATCCCTCACAACCATCAGATCTAGGGAAGTAATGCGTTTGTTAACCCATCAAGTCCTTCAGACTTTGTTGCTTCGACAGTTTTCAAGTCTTTGACAAAAAGGAGGAAAAATCGTCGAAGCCCCGAATTCCTGAAGCATATCTCAACCATAGATCTGTGGGAGAATGAGGGCCATTGGATCCCTGAGTGGTTCGACAATTCATCACTCTGGGAGAATTGGATTGTGGTTTCACAGAGTAAAGTTTTCCCTGAAGATCCGAAGTCAAATCCAATCCAGAGCGTTCGTTTTTGTGGACACGTGTTTGCAGATTAGCAAGTATTTGGGAATTGGGCATTCAGGATATTTGTGGTGTAGAGTGGAGAAGTCTCCAGAAGCTTCGGAGAGTGTTTGTTCAGGAGTTCATCGATTCAGTGTTTGGTAGTTCAGGGGTTGGGTGGTGTTCAACAACAAAAATATCTGAATCTTGAAGCTCCAGAGCATCAAAGTATTAAAAGCTATGGAGAATGCTTGTTTGGATTTTTTGATGAAAGTTGTAGAAGAAATCCTCCAAATCCCAAAGTTTCGAAGCTCCGGAGCCTTGAAGCTCTAGATAGCATATGTTTGAAAATTCTGCATTCAGTTGTTTCGAAGTGTTATAGTGTGAATTATTCTGAAGCCCAAAGCTCCAGAGAACTAAAGTATTAAATATTTGGAGAGTGGTGGTTCGGGGAGTCAACCACTTTGACGTTCAAGAGAAATGTTGTGTTTTGTTGCGAAGTCCTCTGAAGCCCGGAGTCTCGAAGCTCCTATCAACCATGGATCTCAGCTAGGAGAAATGACCATTGATTCTTGAAACCTGCGGGGGTTTCCTGGTTTGACGTTTGAAGGAAGTAAAGTGTTGTGCAGTAAGATCCTCTGAAGCCCGGAGTACCAAAGTCTTGGAGTGCCAGAGTAACGTGGCATGATGAAATCACCTAGGGTGACGTGGACCCACTTACGCATGCCACATGTCATATTGTTTCTTTATTTTCATAGACCTTTTGTGCCAATTAGAACTTGGCATATGTCGCCCATAGATTGGGCCATGTGTCATCTCTATATTTTCGACACGTAGAACCCCCCTGGTGTGTGATTACTGATGAGACTCTGGAAGTTCATAGATTCGACATTCAGGGATATGTGTGTATGTTGTTGCAAGATCTTTTGAAGCCTGCAACAGTGGAGCATCGAAGTAACGAAACGCCAAAGTGTCAGCCCGAGAATTCATAAATTCGACGTTCGGGATAATTAAGGTGTAATAGTATAAGAACCCTCAAAGAGTGAAGCTCGAAAGTGCCAGTCTGAGAGTTCACCAATTTGGCGTTCAGGAGAAGTGTTATGTTATGTTAGCGGATATCCTGAAGCTTCGAAGATGTACCGTGTAAGAGTTTTTCAGGTCGGTGTTTGGGAGAAATAAGTTAGGAGGTAGTAAGAGCCTTTGAATCCCAAAGTTTTGGAGCCTCGAAGTCTCGAAAGTCTAGAAAATATCCTTTCAGTTAAGCGCTTGGTCACATGAGATTGGGGGATGAAGAAAAAGGGCTAGTGCCCAAAAATTGATTTTAAGGATAGAAGGGCACTTAGAAAAGGAGATCGTGGGGTTTTTGATTTGTACGGACACGCATTGGAAGGAAATCATAGGATCCTGTGAACCCTAACTTATAAGAGTGGATTCAACACGATTCCAAGAGCTAATTCGGCTCTGAAGAAGAACAATAATTGTACATAGGTTACCTCCCAAGAAGGACATTTTTTAAATACCCATAATTGTCTGCTCGAGACTCATAATTAATCATGGAAGTAGGAATTGGAAATATATTGAATAGTAGAATGTAAATGCTCACTCAAAAAATTCACCTGGGCAAGAAATTTTTCAGGAAAAAAAATAGAAGAATGAGGCATGATGCATTATGGAACCCAGAATGATTGAGACAGTGGAGGACATGGGCATAAGTGTACCTAGGATATATGGAACCCTGGACAACAAGAAAGCCAAGTTTCAGTCACATATGATTGAAGTGGAAAAAATCATGAAAAATCTCGTTTGGTGCAAATGATTATAGGAACTAAAAGAAAAATTAATGAGATGGTTAAGGCGTGTCTGATGGAGATGAATGGACTGAGAACCAAGCCTAACTTGAACATACTACCTTTATGTTCCTATGATTGTCTAATTGGTATGGATTGGTTCGAAAAACACCCTGCTATTCTAGACTGCCATAATAAGGAATTTACTTGCTTGGATGAAGAAGGGAACCTAAGGACAATGCAAGGAATTCCCAGGGCAGTAATTGTTAGATAAATTTTAGCATTGCAGCTGAATAAATATTACAAAAAATGATGTCAAATATTTGCAGCTCATATGGAAGAGACACCTAAAGATAGGGTGTCAAATATTGAAGACTATGCAGTCCTAAAAGAGTCTAGACCTGGTATCAAGAAGGAGCTAAAGAACTTGAGGACATAATGTTATGTCAAGAATATCCCACAAGATGATAAAATTCCAAGACTGAAGAGTGTTAGGATATGAATCTAGGTGCAGCCATCAAGTTTTGGAATATACTGCAGGAAACCCACTCATGTTAATCAAGGTTCTCAATGGAATTTGGATATAAAAGTAGCTCATGTAGTGAATGATGTAGTGAAATTCCATTCACTATAAAGGATGCCAATGTACAAATAAGGAAGTAGAGTTTGGGAATATATTATCTAAAATATTGATAGGTTAAAATGCTATTTTTTCTGATAAAGAGAAATAAGGAGTATATTTGGAGATAAGATGTAACATCTCCAAGGATGAGTCCTACAATTTGAGAATAACACCTAAATTATTGCTATCAGATTGCGCAGTGGAAGCATGGTAGGAAGGGAATTAAATATGGCATGATAGAAGTTGATTATGCATGTCAGGTTGAAAATCGGATGGGTCAATACAGGAGGAAGTAATGGTTCATTAAGAAATCCAAGTGTTGATATGATCAGTCAAGGAAAGGCTAAACCAATTTTCTTCAATAAAGAAATTAGTTTTAAATATCCAAGGTTAATCCAGGAGTATGACTGGAAATGTAATTTGGTCATGTAGGATTTGGATCAGAGGGATCCAAGTAATAGTGGAATGTTGAAAATTAATATCACCATAATATATGGGTACAAGTGTGCAAAGTAGATAAGAAATATTCTAGCATGGAGATCTTAATTCAAGAAGAACTTCAAAAAGAAATGAATTTCTGAAGAGGAATATATAAGGAACCATGAAGAATAAAATGGTTCTATGCTTGGTATAGAATGAAAAGGAGATGGTACCTTAAAAGAATCCATCTCAGGTGGCATAGAGCCATGAGTGAGATTCCCGAAGGTTGGAAGTATCACTAGAAATTATGATGATAAATTAAAAGCAGTGTTAATTACTTCCAATTAATTCTATGGAACTAAAGAGGAATTCATATGTGCATCTTTATAGTATGCTAGAGATTGACTATGAAAATCAAGTTTGAGGCTAGTTGGCTAAGAAAAGTGAAGAGAATGGTGCAAGAGACCTCGAGTGCTAAAGTATTCAATCGGGAAAGGGTTGAAGTAGTTCAGTCCCGAAAAGTAAATGGATGTTGAATATCCAAAAGTCTATAAGACAACATGATTGGAATTATAATTTGTCCAAGTGTGAGTTGGGTTAGATAGATCCAAGATATAAATGAATATTGAAGGTTAATATTAGCTTAATGTTTGGCTGGAAATGCAAAATTATCCAAAAGTGATTTTTCTAGAAAGTGCTCAGGGAAGCAATAACCATGTACAATTATTACAATGAGAGCACAAGAAGATTCGGGAATCCAGGAAGAATTGAAGACTTGTGGGATTAGCAAGGAAAAGTGATACGAGGAGAAAGAAGTTGTTGCAATTATTGTAGCATCAATTATGTTATGGCTTGTTGGAAATCTATACACCAAAAGAGAGAGTTCTTTCATGTTGCATGTGATTCTACTGATGTTGTTGCATATGGAAGGAAGAAACGTAAAGTTGAAGTGTTGATTATAAGTGTGATAAAGAAGGCATGATAGCTTCTATTATTATCATCTAACCAGGTAGCATGAAATTGTTTTAATGGAAACTATGTAGGTATGAGTTTTATTTACTCTTATTTCATAATTGTTGAAGGGAATTTAGGTAAGAATTTCCTTAGCCAGAGTTATTTTATAAAATAACAGTATTTTATTATTTGAATGCATAAATGGGAATAAGATACCACTAGGTGTGATAAAGGCTGGAGGCATGTAATACTTATCAAATCTTCTTAGCTTTTGAATGCAAACACTGGAATAGTAGCATGTAATGTTAATTTGGTTATGAGGTAATAACCAAAGTAATAAAGGGTATGAACCTGTTATAGGAATGGATGCCAGAAAAACTAGTCATGTATGAGACCATGACATGGTTGGTTATGGAAAGGTTATGTACCACATTATATCCAGTGAACTTCCTACCTTTAAATAATTCTTGGACTGCAACCTTTTTTCTAACACTAATGAATACCACTAAATTATATTCTTGGTGTAGTGTTCGGGTTGAAAAGGAAGGCATCCAAATAATTGAGAATACAATAGGAAGTGTATGGACAATGTGTCAAGTCATTGGCCCGACTTCAAATTGACCAATGGTGATATGCATGACTTAGATATAGAGCATCATGAAAATAAATGCAAAAGTGCATTGAATGGATATGCATTGAGAGTTGCACTCATGCATAGTAAGTAGTAGAGTTGTACTTATGCATGATAGAATTGTCATGCCTGAATGCATTTATTGTGGATGCATGCATATATGTTATCTGATGGAACTTATTATACTAACAATTGAAATGTTACTAACTCATGGAGTTGATAACATTTAAGGAGTTGTTAGACATTGCAAAAAGAAAGTTGCAAGACAAGTAGTCACATGAGCATTGACTACAAGAATTTTGTTGTTCAGAAAATAGAGTAATGAATTTACTGATATCAATTGTGAACATGCATATACATAGAATGATAATTCGTTTTATTTAATATATTGTTTGATAATGTGATTGAATTGTTGAGTATAGACAATTCTAAGATTATTTCCGAAGGTTTTGGTACATATTGCAATGAAAGTATGATGTATAGGGAATATTGACAATCTGTTGGTTGAATGCAAGATGGAATCATTGTAGGAAAAGTGGTATTCAGTATGGTGTTGTTGAAATCCATAAGAAAGACTGCATCCTACTATTGCAACAACCATGAAAAATTGTGAAACATAATTTTTTATTTTGGGGAAAAGTTGAATTCCTTATGAAATTACTTTTATTTCTAAAATGGAATTTTTGTAATGGTCTCTCATAAAAACTGTATGTGTGTGATACATATGAGATAATGTTGATTAAAGAGGAATGCTTGGGAGAAAAACTATTGTTTAAGACTTTGCAGCACTATAAATGTAGAACCTTGGTGTGGTTCTAATAATGAGTTGGTGCTCTCCTTTTGTGTGAAAGCCTTGGAAAGATGGATCACTAAAGGATTGTGTAGTAGTGAAGGGATGCTTAAGCCTGGAAGGGTGAGTGCAACAAGGAAGAGGAAACTCAGGAGTGTTTATGGCATGGGATTTTTCATAATGAGGGTATGACAAATGGAACAATGAGTTGAATTCTTTCCGGAAGAAGCTCTATGGAATAGAGAAAATGACTTCCAACTATAGTATGAATACATGAAATAGTACTCGAAAGTAGAGCACCAGGTCGATAACAAGCTTCCAATAGAAACATCTTGGAGCTTTTTGAAGAATTTTGAATTGTTCACCATATATAATGCACTGGTGACAGTGCATAAATAAGGGGATGGTATTGTAATACCCCAAAACCGAGCCCTAGTTGTAAATTTGATGTGAATATGATTCATAGGTTGGTGAGTCGGGTTATTATAGGCCATAAGGCATATGTGATTATTAGGCCAGAGAGCCTAGATGCTAAAGGCCAATGAGTCTATTTTTGGTATATGTAAACACTCATATCATTAATAAAATACATCGTTGTGTGTAGACCAACCACGATAAAGAGTATCGGGGACTAAACTCCACTAGGAAGGGAAAAGTGGGGGGGGGCGTAGGACTAAGAGCCTAGGAAAGGGGCTAAGTTAGAGGGATTGTCTCCAAGGGAATAATATAATATTATTATTCCTAAAGACTATGGTTGGACATAACCTATGTTATCGTAAGTCCCTATGGGAAAGGAAACAAATTACAAGTGGAGCCCATGAAGCTTCATGATGACAAGTGTTCACTTTGGGACATGCATACAAAGAGTTGGACCTTTGTGCATGAGGGGGAATTCTGGATAGCATCCATTCCATTCACTGAGCCATTTTTTCCATTCACCATTCTTCCCATTCACACACTCATCGATTCAGCCATGCTCGCCATCATATTTACCTCTAGAGCGTGCACGCATTCCTTCAGTCACACCCTGTATTTTCCTGTGATCAACAGTTAACTGTATCCTTGTTGGGATGGGAAGTGCACTTGTATTTTCCTATTACTGGTAGCACCTGTGCCTTACCCAAAGGTTGTCGTTTCCATAAATGTTTCCCTACTTGAGAGTCATTGCTTCCATCACCTATACATGTACTTGATTGACTTAAGAACTAGACTGAAGAAATAGGTTGTCATGCCCATGGGATTGAAGAGGCGGGTTGTTGGGCTCGTGAATTGAAGAGGTGGGTTGTCAGTCCTATGAGAAACTCTCTTTAGGTGAGATAATTGTTGGGAATTGATTTCCTGATGGAGTCCAACTGCAGCTACACTGCTCTGAGACTTCTTGTCTAGCCTGTTGTTGAAGCCCTGGAAGGGAAGTGGGGCAGCCAACGGATTGTTGAGAGGAGAAGGGACACACTTCCTGGAGTGGGACGGGCATGTGGGGAATGAGAGACTATAGGTTGTTAGTTTTAGTTGGCTCCTGGGACAGAATCCTTCATGTTGATTGTGTAGTGTTAGCTTGGTTAGAAATCCCTTTACCCTGGGTGGATTTTAGTCCCAACTCGGGGGTGACCCACTGATGAGATTTTTGAGCAGCATGGTATAAGTATGGGAGGATCGTGGAAGATATTCATGCATTTGGTAGACTTATATAAAATATAAGTATTAATTGTGTATTAATTTACATGTTGTGTATTTATACATGTGCTTATTTTTGTGGGTTTTTCCTGTGTATGATGCATGTATATTTTTATTGTTATTTCTACATGAATCTATGTATTTGTAGAAATTGTTTGTCTACTTAAGTTTTATATATACATATACAGATAAAATTATTGTTTTTATAAAGTGGCATGGTTGAGCCTGGGTGGCCAGGTATGTTACATTTTATGAAGTTCTGCAAGAGTTTATGTGTGGTATAGCCTAGTGGTCTATTGTTGGGTGTGTTACAATTTAGATTTAGGATGCAGTAACCACATGAGAGGAAACATAGAATTTTTTTCTAGTTTGGATGAGTCATTCCAAACCAAGGTTAAACTTGGAACATATATTCAAGTCATTGTCTTAGGCAAAGGCAATATAAATATTTTAACTAATCAAGGAGAACAAAAATTTATTCCTGATGTATATTATGTTTTTGTTTTGAAGCATGATATGATGAGAAAATGAAAGTTGTTACAGAAAGGATAGAGAATCTACATGGAAGACAATCATTGTGTGATTATGGATAGATTCCCAAGAAATCAACTTATTGCAAGAATTCAAATGACAATAATGTTTCCATTGACATTGAAACTAGTCAAAAATAAAAATACAGCACTAGTTGTTGGTAAAAAAAAAATGCACAGTTAGAGACTTCATTTATAGCAGAAAGTGCGTTCATTTCCAATGACTAAATTGTGCGCGCAGTACCAAGAAAGGAGAAAATGACACATAAATGAAGGCATCTTTTCAATCCGAAGTACAGTACGATTCCTAGTTATGGAATTTTAGATTTGGACATTTGAACTTTGGAGGTTTGAAGCTGCTACACACAAAGGATATGGTAAAAGATTTTCCATTGATTGAAAAAACAAAAAGGACATGTGAAGGTTGCATATTTGGCAAGCAACATAGAGAATCATTTCCAGTTGGCAAGTCTTACATAGCAAAAAATCCACTGGAAATTGTACATTCATACATTTGTGGACCAATGCAAACTCCATCTATAGGAGGAAATACTTATTTTTTGACATTTATTGATGATTTCTCAAGAAAGACATGGATTTATTTTCTAAAACACAAATCTGACGCATTGGGTTGTTTTCAACAGTTTAAATCACTTGTGGAGAAACATAGTGGTTACTACATCAAGTGTATAAGAACTAACAGAAAAGGAGAATACATTTCAATATAATTTCAGAACTTTTATAAAGATTATGGCATTTACAAGAAATTTGCCGCATGATATACACCATAGTAGAATGTTGTCACAGAAAGAAAGAACATAACCATAATGGAAATGGCGCGTAATATGTTGGCAACCAAACATTTGTTAACTGAGTAATGGGATAAAGCAGTAGAAAATGGAGTATACATCATGAATAGATGTCTGAAAAAGAGTGTGAAGAACAAAGTTCTTCAAGAATCTTGGAGAAAATTAAAGCATAATGTGGTGCACTTAAATTTTTTTGGTTGTGTCGCATACGCACATGTTCCAGATGATATGAGAAAGAAGCTAGACAACAAACAACATAAATTTATATTTGTTGGGTATTCCGAAGAAACAAAAGGATACAAGCTATATGATCTTATCGCAATAAAAGTCATAATCAACCACGATGTTTAGTTCGTGGAGAATGAAGCATGGGATGGAAGCATAGAAAAAACAATCAAAATTATTGATGCAATGGAGCATGATGACAGAGAAGAAGAAGTGGTTCAAGCAACAACCACAAAACAATACACAGTCCCTTATATATTTGGCACTACGACACAAATTACAACATAGAATACTCCAGTAAGAACAACAGGTGTGCAATCTACACCTAGAGAGAACAAACATCAGCAAGTAGTCCAAGTAGTTCTACATATCCAAATCCAACATTAGCAAGTTTGTTACCAAGGAAGACAAAAGTCTGTGCGACATATATAATGAGGGCACAACAAATTCATTTTCAGTTTTTGTTTTGTTTTCACAAATAGATGATCCATTAACTTTTGAACAAGTTGTCAAAGATGGTGTATGTGCACAAGCCATTGATGAAGAAATCATATGCATAGAGAACAATTAGACATGGAAATTGGTATATGTACCTGAAGATAAGGATGTGATAAGTGTCAAATGGATTTATAAGACCAAGTAAGATGCATAACGAAATGTACAGAAGCATAAGAAAATGTTAGTTGCAAGAGGTTTTACACAACAACCTAGAATTGATTTCATTGAACCATTTTCACTAGTTGCACGGATGGACATGGTCAGAACTGTGTTAGCCATTGCCACGCAGTACAAGTGGGAATTTTATCATATGGATGTAAATTCAACATTTTTGAATGGAAACTTAGAAGAAGAAGTGTATGTGGAACAACCACAAGGCTATGAGGTTCCAGGACAAGAAAAAAAAGTGTATATATTAAAGAAATCACTATATGGATTAAAACAAGCTCCCAGAGCTTGGTACAGTCAGATAGATTCCTACCTGACATAGAATGGATTTCAAAGAAGTGAAAGTGAGCCAACACTATACATCAAAGTAAATCAGCAATGTAAAATGTTAATTGTTTTCTTATATGTAGATTATTTGATATTTACATGTGATTTTGGCATAGAAGAATTCAATTCAGTCATGAAGGATGAATTTCAAATGACTGATTTGGGGCTAATGAGATATTTTATGGGAATAGAAGTTCACCAGTCCAAAACTAGTATATTTATATCACAATCTAAGTATGCACATGAAATATTGAAAAGATTCAATATGATAAATTCCAAAGAAGCCCCAACACCTGTCATAACAGGATTGAAGTTAAACAAGGAAGATAAAGGGTCCAAGGTGGATCCCACACTATTTAAAATACTGGTAGGAAGTCTAATACTGTGAGCCTAATTTGAAGGTTCATGGAAACTCCAAAAGAAACACATTGAAAGGAAAGAAAGAGAATTCTGAGATATGTGAATGGAACAAAAGATTTTGGCATTAAATATTCTACTTTTGAAGATTTCAGACTTATTGGATACACTGACAATAATTGTGGAGGCAACATAGATGACAGGAAAAGTACCTTTGGGTACACATTTCATTTTGGAATAGGTATGGTATTATGGGCATCAAGGAAGCAACCCATAGTGACTCTTTCTTCAGCAGAAGCACAGTACGTTGCAGCTACAAGCGCAACTTGTCAAGCAGTTTGGATGAGAAGAATGTTAAAATATTTTTTGCAAGAACAACAGGAACCAACAACAGTATTTGGTAACAACAATTTAGCCATCATGTTATCAATGAATCATGTGTTTCACTAGAAAACTAAGAACATTGATACAAGGTATCATTTTATCATAGAATTGGTGAATAACAAAGAGATATGTTTAGAGTTTTGCAAGTCAAAAGAACAAGTCGCAAACATTTTCATAAAATTCTTTAGCAAGAGATGTATTTCAACATCTGCACAAAAGCCTGGGAGTCTGCGTAGTAACAAATGAGTGACAGTAAAATGTAAGCTCAATTTTTTATGTAAAATTTTGTAATCCCACCTATAATTAAGGGGGAGTGTTGGAAATAGTAATTACAAGTCGGTGAGCTCACGTCTCCATCGATTTTTTAGTCAGCTCATTTTGTCAGTCAGTCAGTTAATCAGAATATTTGTTACTCAGTTTTGTGAGTCTTCAACTTTTGTTCATTAGTTTACTTTTACGTTTACGCGAGATTAGTTTTATCAGTCGGCCAGCAGGGGAGTTAAATTAATGGAGCCGATCTTAACTTTCTCGAGTTTAGTTAAGTAGTTGAAGATTCAGTCATATTAATGGTCATATTTAATGTTGAGTCAGTTTTACTTCTGCAGGAAGTCTCAGTCATAGCTCATATAAGTCCAATTCTATAGTCAGTCGACATATACATAGTAGAAAGGTAGAAAGATCAGAATCGTGAAGAAGGAAAACAACAACAACTGAGGATTTGAAGACATATGAGAGCACAAGCTGAGTTGAAGCTCATTGTACTATGTAACCGCACACAACACGTTGAAATTCTTAATATATATCAGTATTTCGTGTGTTGTCAATTTCATGTGTAAATTTGAGCTCATGTTGTGTTTACGTGTTAAAGATTAGCACATAACGAAGAAATGGTTACATTCACTAAGTTGTGTGATGCAGATCCGAGACTCCCAAGGCCACATTATGCATCAATAGTAGGAAAATTTGTTCATAATTGTTGGTCAATATAAGTAAATTTGTATTTAAATTTAGTGGAAACATGTTTGATTTTCTATATGGAAAAACCTTTGCTGCAATGTTTATTTGATTTTCCTTATACATTTTTATTTTTGTATATTATTTTTGTTTTATCTATTAAAATTTGCAAAATTCAAATATGTGTATTTCACTAGAATGAAAATGTATATATTTTGAGAATAACCTAATTTTATATGAGAAATATATTCTATGTATTATATATGGGTTAACCCCCCTTCACATAGACTATCTTAATTTATAGTTAATCCTCCACGTAGACTATCCGTTCGCAGAGAATTGCTTCGACTAGCTCAACAATTGAGAATGCTCTTACAGTACAGCATTTTAATAATACCCAGCAACTCCGGCAGAGTTGGAATTTGTAAAACATTGTATCCTTAAAAAAATATAAATTCAAACGTTTTTAAGAGTATTATTAATGAGATTAACTAGCAAAATATTCTATAATAATCATTTTGTCTATCAAATTCAAGCAATACCCAAGTATCTGTACCTGAGTATCTATGCCACAGAGAGTAAACAGTTTACTTTTTACGGTTCGTGTACCTGCCCGAACTCGCCAGTGTCCACAGCGAATCTTTACAGCCGGTTTCAAAGATTTATTT
>JZKD02S1635298.1:705787-716144 GCA_000966675.3 Picea glauca | reverse complement strand
ATTCATTCTACAGGTGATTTACACTTTTCAATATGAGGGAGAAGTATAATTCCTTTAATGCTTACTATAAAGATGTGGGGGTAAATAAAACATTTCAATGTCCATGTTAATTATTTTTTTTCATATCACACACAAACATATATATAAATAAATTGAAAGTAAAATTTTATTATTGCCCTGAGAGGTGTTTTCTATAGCTCACTATGAGGGAGAAGTGTAATTCCTCCAGTGCTCAACATCTAGTTGACATGTAACATCTAGTTTTTCCTAAGTATGGGGGATATGTGTAATTCCTTGAGTGTTCAACATGGATTTGACAGTTGGCACACACACACACACACACACACACACACACATATATATATAAACAAAGAAAATCAATGTCTACCATAAATAAAATATTTTTCACCATATCTTAGTTTTTATGATATAGTGAAAAATGATTTAGTGCATTGATTTGAATAATAGTACACTTCAAAACGAACAAGTCATGTTTATTTAAATAACTATTCAAGTGAAGGTATCAATAATACTATGCTAAAGGTAGGAGTGAATTACATTACACATTGAAATATAACCACATGGAATAAATTGCAAATAGAAATACTAGAAACATAATGCCAAAACATTGGACACAATAGAAGTAAAATAAAATGAATGTGATTATAATATGAATCTAATAAGGATGTATATAAACATATATATGAGGCCATTCACATATGTATCTAGTAAAATGGAAACCCTATGATCCAGGTGGATATTGGTGGCCACCCACTTATTCCAACTGGCTCCTTGTGTCTGTTTTTTGACATAGGGTGGTCCATTTGGTGTACTGGTCCTCGTAGCTTCCAACAGGGTAGTACTGTTCTTTAATGGCGTCCCGAAAGGAATCTCATGTAGGGGCGACAAAAAAAAATTATAGATTCCTCCTCGACCCTTTTCTCAGAGTAAGTATCCCACTAGTCTTTAACATGGGGAACGGCCTTGAGTGCAAAAGTGATATTTTCCCTATTGGAAAAATTGTGGACCGAAAAATATCCTTCGAGAAGATTCAACCATTTATATATAACATCTGCATATATTATTCCTTCAAATAATGGAATATCAAAATTTACCTGTACCTTGAAGGGGGTTGCATTACCGCTTGATGAAGATGCTTCTCTTATGGGCAGTCATTGAAGTATCTGCGCGAAGTTGTCCATCATTTTGTTCCTTGTCGCGCGATGGCTTCCATTCCTTGAGCAACATTTTAATAGGATCTCCTGCTCCACCATCTTTCTTTTCATCCCCCATGGGTTTTTGTCGAGCTCGGCGCGGACGATATTGTAATGGATTGATTGGTTCAAGTCCCAACTTCTTGTACCCAGATCTTGTCAGGGACATGCACGAAGAAAAATAAATGAAGAGGAGATCGCTCTAGTACCACTAATCCAGATTTAGGAGCGGAATGAACTGATTAACAGACTGAATACAATAAACACAGAGATATGAAGAATAACACAAATATCCAATGAACAATATCTTCTATTAAATAATGGAATAGGTTGAAACTGCAAAACTGTAGAACTGAAACACTTGCTCGAATGGTGGTAGTTATCTCTGAGAAGAGATGTGGCTGCTATGTGCATCCATCTAAGAAGAATGGATTATAATGAAGCTCCAGAGGCCTTTTTAGTATTACTCATGAATTCCAAAACCTTATACATCCAAAAACCTACACCTAGAAGGTGAAACGCCAAAATTCATGTGGTCCCTATGGGTAAGTTGGTATAATTTGGTACCTCAACTTCCAAGGGTCGTAACTTTTGTATACGACCTTTGTTTTAGGCATGTGATAGCCCGTTGGAAAGGTCTTTCAGAGAAATACACATTTCCTCATCAAACTTTAACTATGTCTACAGTTTCATTGTGGAGAACGAAAAAATAGCTTTTAGGGCCCCAAAATGACCCTGGAAGTACAACAAGATGTGTTGACATAAAAACATACAAAATAAGCCAGTTGGATCAGGCGAGAGACCACCCATATCCACCTGGAGGATGCATGAGGCTTTAGACAGCCCCAGAAGTATAGAACCCACAATTACAAAGCAGTACAAAAGAACGTGTTGAACAAAAAATGGACATGAGGAGCTAGTTGGAATAGGTGGGTGGCCACCAATATCCACATGCATCAATACCGTGGTTGTTTGCATAGATACATTCAAACAAAAATGGAGTTCCTAAACATTTCCTCATTGGGCATGGCTTAGAGATACACTATCAAGATTGAGAAAAAATTTAAACAGAAAAGGAGAGAGTTTGGATCTGCAAACCCCTCACAATCGAAGCAGGGAAAAGGCAACCCCAACCGACACAGCAAGGGACCAAGTCGAGATGGTTGCCCCAAGGACAACCAATACAAGCTACAACAGAATAAGGGAAATGAGAAGACCCAAAAGGACACATGAAAATAGTGTCAGTACCATAAAATTCCTTGGCACAACACTGAATAATGTCACTCCAAGCAGTCCCTCATGGCCGAGATGAAGGATTTTCAGTCAGAGGTCGATTCTGATTCCAAGTCAAATCCTGAAGGAGGGAAGCGGATTATCGATGTTGAACCGAGTGTCACTGTCTCTACCACCAAAGTCCAGCCAAGTGAACCAAAAGAACAAGAGGAAGGGGAATGCCTCTTTCACTCATAGATGTGGGTCAAGGGGGATCTGCTTCATTTTATTGTCGATAGCGGTAGTCAGAAGAACCTAATTTCAGAAGAGGTCATCAAGTGGATGGACCTACCAACAACACCGCACCCACAACCCTACACCATCGGCTGGCTTCACCAAGGAAGAGACTTTGTGTCAGCCAATAGTGTTGTCTTCCCTATGGCATCAATCCTTTCAATGATGAGGTATTGTGTGATATTTATCCCCTTGAAGTTTGTGATGTTCTTTTAGGACAAGCATATTTGTGGAAGCATCATGTTGTGTATGAGTCTAGACCCCGCAGTGTTATTATTACTTTGGGTAGACAGTTGTACAGGATACCAAAGGTAGCATCGCCTACTCCTATTTCCTTAATATATACTAAGAAATGCAGTGAGGTCATTTCATAGACTGGGAAGTTCGTCTTCTTTGTGATCTGTGCTCACAATAAGAAGAAGGTCATCACCACATCAGTGGCCTATACACAGCGCCTCTCTTTGCAACAGAAGTAAGTGGGAAGGATCATGGAAGAGTACATATACATCTTCTCATCACCTACAGGGGTACCAACACACTACCAAGTCAAGCATCCAATTGATCTGACCCCTGACACACCTCTACCTAATGGACCAATCTATTGATACTCGATGATGGAGAATGATGAAATTAGGCGTCATATCTGAGAGCTTCTTCAAAAGGGGCACATCAGACCCAACTCCTCCCCCCGTGGAAGCCTGATTGTACCGGTACAGAAGAAGGACGGGACTTGGAGACTCTGCATTGATTATAGAGCCTTAAAAAAAATCACAACCAGGAACTGCTACCCCATTCTCAGGATTGATGACCTTCTTGACCAACTCAAGGGGGAAAAGTTCTTCAGCAAGATTGACCTAAAATCTGGCTACCACCACATTCCCATCGAACCAAATAATGTATGGAAGACATCCTTCAAGTCTAAATAAGGTCTCTATGAATGGCTAGTCATGCCCTTTGGCTTAACGAATGCACCAACCACTTTCATGAGGTTGATGGATGATGTATTGAGACCCTTCACCAACTCCTTTGTGGTAGTATATTTGGATGACATCCTCATCTTCAGCAGAACATGGGAGGAGCATGTGCGGCATATTCAACAAGTTTTGAGCACTCTGCAGCAGCACAATCTTTATGCCAACTTGGAAAAATTCTCTTTTGGAATGAACGGGGTCCAATAATTGGGCTACATTGTTGATGTGTATGGGGTACATGTTGATCCAGCTTCGGAGCTTTTGGGACTATCCAAATTCTACTGACGGTTCGTGTTGGGATTATCCCATATTGCATGGGCCCTCATCTAGGTGACCAAGGGAGGTGGTATGGCCAAGTTTGTGTGGGGGAAGGATCAGGAATGAGCATTAGATGATCTGAAGGATCGCTTGTTCTCATCTCCAGTACTCTCCTTGCCCGATCTGTAGCAACCATTCGAGATTGAGATTGAGATTGATGCATCTGACTATGTTGTGGGCACAAATCTCACTTCGCACTAGCATTCGGTGGCATACCATAGTGAGACACTCTCTGATACTGTCTGTAAATACCCTGCCTATGACAAGGAAATGTATTCCATTGTACAAGCTTGTCATCAATGGAAACATTACATTCTGGGGAAGGAGACGATCATACACAGTGATCACAAGCCTCTACAATTCATACAAACACAAGGGAAATTGCAGAACGACCGCCATCAAAAGTGGTCAACCTACCTACAGCAGTTCCATCTCAACATAAAGTATAAGACAGGTATCTCCAATCGTGTCACCGACTACCTCAATCGACCTCTTGTGGCTACACTCACCACTGTGCTCCATTCCTATGGACATGAAGCATCTGAGTGGCCTCAACTTTATCAGCAAGATTCGGACTTCGCCACCACCTATCAGCTCTTGGGTACAAGAACAATCGTCACTGATTTTTAGATTCAGGATAGACTCTTATGCCACCTGGGCCATCTCTGTGTTCCTACAAGCGAGTGTGCAAAAATGATTTGGGAAGCCCACTACAGTCAGGTGGCAGGACATTTTGGCATGGATAAAATTGTGGTCGTTCTTCAGAAACATTTTTATTGGCCAAAACTTCAATAGGACATTAGCAAGTATAGCATATATTGCACTGCCTGTACCATTTCCAAGCCATCCATCAAGAAGCAAGGATTATACACCCCTCTTCCTATTCTCGAGAAGCCTTGGGAATCCATCTCAATGGATTACATGTCTGGCTTATCATCCACCAAGAAAGGAAATGGCTGTGTGTTTGTGGTCATTGATCGGTTTTCAAATATGTCCATCCTCACAGCCTGTAAGAAGAGTGCCACAGTGGCATATACTGCCAAGCTCTTCTTCTAACGAGCGTGGTTCCACTTTGGGATACCACATACCATCATCTTCAATCAAGACAATAGGTTCCTCCACACCTTTTGGTCGAGTCTCTGGTCTCTATTGGACACCAAGATCACAAAATCCACTACTTTCCACCCCCAAACCGATGGCCAAACAAAGTTCGTCAATCGGATGATTATGCACATCCTAGGAATGTACAATTATAAGAATCCACGTACATGGGACGAGAATCTTCCATATGTCCAACACAGTTACAACAAGGCTCTCCATAGTTCCACTGGACATATCCCATTTCAGGTGGGTCTGGGATTCCAACCCTTGGGACCCATTGATGTTTCACTTCCTCTTTCCACCTCATTGACATAATCTTCCCCTGATAATCTGAGATCGACAAAGCCAGCAGATTCATTTATTGGATTCGGCACATCCGCCAACAGTTCCAGGAGATTTTCAAAAATCCAATGCTAAGTAGAAGCAATGCTATGATCAACACAGGGTGCCACACTAGTTTCAGGTTGGCGAAAAAGTTTGGTTACATTTATAGAAGGAGCGTCTCATTGGGCCCCATCGGAACCTTCTCCCACTTTTTTATGGTCCTTAAATTATCACCAAGGCTATGGGTAGCAATGTGTTTGAGCTCAACAGTCCACCCTTCCTTGGTTTACATCCAGTATTCAATGTGGACCTCCTTCGGCCATATTTTCCCCCATTATTGGAAAACTCTGAGATCGCAGAACAACTGACACCAACAGAGCTCAACCTTGACTGCATGGAACAAAAATCCACTGATCAGATAGTGCACACACAGGTCAAGGGCACTCGCCAGTAGCGGATCCATCTTTATCAGGTTGTCAAGGCAGGGAAATGCCTACACCAAGGCAAGTGGCTCACCTGAGGCCAAATCCAGCAGAATTTTCCTCACCTGATGGGGGAACTCAACACAATGGAGACCATTTCTTCCTAAGGGGGCAGGATTGGTCTAGGTGGATATTGGTGGCCACCCACCTATTCCAACTGGCTCCTTGTGTCCATTTTTTGTTCAACACGTTCTTCTGTACTGCTTTGTAATTGTGGGTTCTACATTTCTGGGGCTGTCTAAAGCCTCACACATCCTCTAGGTAGATACGGGTGGCCTCTCGCCTAATTTAACTAGCTTATTTTGTATGTTTTCATGTCATCACATCTTGTTATACTTCCAGGGCCGTTTTGGGGCCCTAAATGTTGTTTTTTCTTATCTCCATAATCAAACTGTAGACAAAGCCAAAGTTTGAAGGACAAATGTGTAGTTCTCTGAAATACCTTTCCAACGGGCTATCACGTGCCTAAAACTGAGGTTGTATGCAAAATTTATGACCCTTGGAAGTTGAGGTACCAAATTACACCAACTTACCCATAGGGCCCACATGACTTTTGGTGTTTCACCTTCTAGGGTTAGGTTTTTGGATGTCTAGGGTTTTGGAATTCATGAGTAATATTAAAAAGGCCTTTGGAGCCTCATTGTAATCCATTCTTCTAAGATAGATGCACAAATCATCCACACCTCTTCTCATAGATAGCTACCACCATTCGAGCAAGTGTTTCAGTTCTACAGTTTTACAGTTTTAGCCTATTCCATTATTTAATAGAAGATATTGTTCACTGGATATTTTTGTTATTCTTCATATCTCTGTGTTTATTGTATTCAGTCTGTTAATTAGTTCATTCCGCTCCTAAATTTGGATCACCCTAGCACCACCCTTAGAGCCCAAGAGGAGAGGAGTCGAAGGGTTCATGGTCGATGAGGCTACACCCTTGAAGTTGATAGAGGAGGCAAAATGTTGTCACAAGGTCGCATGGAGAGGGATATTTGGATGTTATTAGAGGCAAAATAGAGAATGGGTTGAGAAATGGAACCAAGAACTAGCCAATGACAGTTTCTAGTTCATGGATGACATGTGGTATAGTGTAGAGGGAGGTACAAGAAACATTCAATCCACTTGGGTGCATAAAGAGAAATTTTCATGGAGGAGATGACATAGTTGGCTTTATCGAGGATGAGTTGGTGTTTCAGTAGATATTTTTGTCTGATGAGGAGTTTATTAGATAGAAGAGGATCAAAAGGGTACATAATATGGTAGGATTAGGGTTGATGGTTATGCCAGGGCACCATGATCTAGGGTCAGGTCATTTGGAGGTGGATTATTTAATAAAAATGGAAGGTGAGTCTATTAAGAGACCTTCCTTAGACTCTATCCCACATGTTTCTAAGAACAATAAATCCACGAGACGTTCCCTGAAGAAGTTTCATTCTTCTCATGAGAATTGTGCAAGCTCGTCGTCTTTGGAGCCTAAGTACGGTGATTCTTAATTTTGCGCTCCTATAAATATGTTAGGGTATTCGAGGCAGAGGAAATATAGTATCGATAAATGATGGAAGGTTAAAAAAGAGAGGAGACAAATGGTGTTCAGAGCAGACGTATAAGTAGAATCCATTCTATATATTTTGAGTCGAATGGTTGTCGAGATATTTTAGGGTAAATCAATCGCTCTACCATCACTGAAAGAATGGTTAGATTAAAACTGAAATCCATTGTTGGGGTACTCTCTGACTTCCACACCCTATATCAGGGGTGGGTCTATTTTAAATTCAATTCTTGAGAGGACTTGACAAATATTTTTAGTAGGGTGTGGAGTTGGGATCCTTCTGGACTCGTTTTGAAATAATGGGAAATCTCCTTTGATCGTGTGCAGGATTCTATATCCCCAGTAAAATTTTGGGTGATTGTTCTAAACCTCCCACTTGTCTTTTGGAAGGAAGTGATTCTAGCTTCAATTGGAAACAAAATTGGGAAATTTCTAAGCTGGAAGCTAGACTGGGAATGGAAAATGGATAGATGGTGGGCATGGGTACAAATAAGGTGGAGAAAAAACAAGGGATGGTGTATGAGATAGAATTGGGTGGGGAGGATACTCGTGAATGCAAAAATGAGACTACTAGTGAGTCCCTTTTTGATGCTTTGGATGTCATGATGTGGGTCATCTATAGGCTCATTGAAAATGAGTTGGAACAAAATTCCCTCAATTTCAAAAAATTTGGAAGAAAAAGATGGTGGTAGTAGAGGTAACACCCAAAATGGTGGTGGAAATGCCTTGTGGATCTTGAAGCGACTCAAAGTTATCTAGGTGGGAGGTTCCAAGTGTCTTTGCCCCATCTCCTTAAAAAGAGAATACTAGTAAGAATATTCCCTTCATTGTGTTTATTCACAATTATAAAGTCAAAGTGGACCCACCTGAAGGTTTATATACCGACCCTCCCATCCATTTACCAAATTTTCCACTCAATATGTCAAAAAGGTCTAGGGAAAAGGAAGTTAGTGCTCATACTATGGGGGTAAATGGTTCCAAGCAAAGGTCAGTTTCTTCTTCCTCCCCACTCTGGGGGATTTCCTCCCTAGACAATGAAGAACCATTGTTTTCTTCTGTAGGGAAAAACAAAATCTCAATCCTAGGTCTCCCTAAAATATGACTACCTATTAATATATAAGGTTAAGAAAGGTTTAGATATGGAGCAGGGAGGGCGTATGGCCATGGATAAAGGTCCAATTGGACATGTGGGTAGGAAATCATTGATTTCAATCACATAGAATAAGGTGAAGGAAGAAATTACGAGCGGGAAGAAAACTATTATTGTATGGGACCTTAGAGTGTGGAAGGCCCATACTAGGAGTTTAAAATGATTGTTCTCTCTATAATTCTCGAGGGATAGGGAGCGGCCAAAAAAAAAATTGTTTAAAAAGGTTGGTTCAATTTTATAGGACATATTTCATTATGATTCAGGAAACTTTGTGTAGTGGAGATAAAGCAGAGGAATTCTTTCTTATTTGGTTAAAACATTGGATTTTTTGTTCTATTAATTATATGGGTCTCTCTGGAGGTGCTCTTTCCGCTTAGAGCTCCCATTTTTCATCCCTTTCAACCTCTTAAATTCCCTCTTGAATAGTGGTAGATATGGAAGAAAATATTATGAATTTTTTGTTCAGAATGATCAATATTTATGGACTGTATGCTAATTGGATTATGTTCTCGAATGGATTGAGTGACACCATTTTTTTTAATCACAAAATATAATCTTGGGTGGAGACCTAAATTTCACTCTCACCTTAAGGGAGATCTGGGGAGCCTACCCCCGTTTATATCCTCAAGGAAATTTATTTTCTCTTTATATAGAAAAGAATTAATTGATTGATATGGATCCCTCCAAACTATCTCATACTTGGATAAATTTCTTAAAGGGTCAGAGGAAATAGATAAAAGATTGGATAGGCTTCTTATCTCAAAGGATTTGATCGAAAAACTGTGGTGTTTCAAATCTAGAATTGAACTCAGGAGGATCTTAGATTATGTTCCTATTGTGTTGGAGATCATAAAAAGGGTGCCTTGGTCACATGCTCCATTGAAGTTTAACCACTCATGGATTAGGGAAGAGGATTACAAAAGTCTAGTTTTGTCAACGTGGTCTTTGTTGACAGAAGAATATGGGCAGTCTTACATATAGCAATTCTCTACGAACTTGGATAAAATCAAAAGAGTCTCCTCATCTTGGGTAAAATCCTTTAACCAAAAATCTCATGTCCAACATTGGGAGGTGGAAGAAAAGATAGGATCACTTTTGATTGATAGACAACCTGGTTCTTTGACATGTGAAGAAGAAGAGAACTTAGGTGACTTATTGAAAAAGAAGCAGGATTTATTATCATTGGAAGAAACAAAATGGAGGTTGAAGAGAAGAGCAACATCGTTAAAGGAGGGTGATAAAAACACAATTTGTTTTCACAAATTTGCAAGCTACATACAGTTATTCAACACAATCTAGGAGATAAAGGATCAAGATGGAAGGATATCTTCCTCCTTTGAGGAAAAATCATAAGATGGGAAAGGTTTATGTTATAAAAATTGGATCATGGAGCAATAAAATAAAACAAATGCGGAAACAAAACACAGAAGATACATAATACAATAGAGACATAGATTTACATGGTTCACCCAGTGTGGGCTATGTCCACCAAATAAATTGCTAGGTCCTTCCTTTATTATTATCCAGCATATGAAGGGATACAACCTACAACGAACCCGCTGTAACTTCCTCTTCTTTCTCTCACAGTCTCCTATCTCAGAATACAATATTCCTCGTCAACGATAGCCACAATACATTTCCCTCATAAAAGAGAGTTGCCTTCTAGGGAAAAAAACCCTAACATAATCTCTATCGTTAGATCTGTGACCTTATAATGAACGGTCTAGATTTACAATGAAATTACA
>JZKD02S1635298.1:684226-701490 GCA_000966675.3 Picea glauca | reverse complement strand
CCCACGTGGAAGAGTGTACATACTTCTGGGGTGTAAATACTTCATGGGGTATAAACATGGTTGAAAGTAAAAGACCTCTGAATCAGGAAGATAATCAGGCTCCACAACCAACAATTTATTTCCCAACCTATTTAAAGAATTGTGTTATCACTAAAATTTTGTCCGCAACATTGCACGTGAATGGTTACATAAATACAGCAATTCCAAACAACCATTAGTTCACCTACAGCACCAAAAATGCATTTCCAAGAGGCAAAAACTATACAACTGGGAAAAAATTGACATGCTCTAACTCACTAAAGGAAGTGCGCTGACAGTGCACAGGCCAAAGAAGCCCATAAAGCTCACAATGTGCCATATCCACGACTGTGTACGATAAAATCTGCACACTCCTGTGAATGAAACATTTATGGTTCTTGTCAGCCCCTCATCCACTTATAGATCAGCTCCCAACTTGATTTTACCCTCAGATCTGAGCTGAATCCGAATGGGGGGTTGGTCAAGAACCAAAGGGTGCCCTAAGGGGCCCCTTGTTCACGCCAAGAACCAGTTGAATATTTCCTTGAATACATGTTATAAATAGATTCCATGGGTGCACTAAGAATTTAAGAATTTCATAGTATTTTTATGTTGCCTCAATCCTCCCTTAAGAATCTTTTTTTCTTCTTGTATCATTCTAGCAACATTCCAATAGGCCATTCCACTCACCTCTTGAGGGAATAGGCGTTGATTTCTTCATCATTTGCTTTCTTGTTTACCATTGTAAGAAAAGATCTCCATTAGAGAACTCAAGAGCCCTCCCAAGGAGGAAGAGGGGACTCATAAGTCCTCCTTTCTCTATGGTGTTTTACCAAGTAATATATTTATCCATTGGTGGCATAATCTTGGTCATTTGGTTGATTGTTTTTGGTTCAAATTTTCTTATGCATTATAGTTTTATTTCTTTAGTTATTTTTAATTTGTTTAGTAGTTTATTTCATGTGCTTGGATTCTTTAACTCATGCATTAACCTCTGTCTTGTCTAGCAGGCCCAAATAGGCATGCAAGTTCCCTTGTTTTGCTCACCCAATTGACGGAATGGACACAACAAATTGGTTGGGTGCCCTATTCAGGAAATCCAAAAATTCCTTATGTTGTTCCCAAAATACATCTCGAAGGAGATGAATGAATCTCTTAGTGAAAAGATTTTTTAAATGGAAATCCTTTCAACTTTGAAATATTTTGAAAAGTTTAAAAGACCTAGCCTTGATGGACCAATTATTGAGTTTTATTTAGGCTTATATGACTTGTTAAAAATGGATCTTTTGAAAGTGGCACAAGAATCAAAAAATTCTGGTAAGATGTAGAGTTTGTTTAACTCGAATTTCCTAGCCCTAATCCCGAAAAAGAAAGAAATGGTCTCCTTGGAGGACATTAAACCCATATCATGTTGTAACCTAATTTACAAATTAATAGCAAAGATAATCAGAAATCACTTGAAGTGTTGAGATTTGGGTACCTTGGAAAGTGGTCCCCTTGTGTTTGTGAGTCTCTAAACACAAAGGGGCGAAGTTTTACCCTTGTAACTTTACTTGATGATCTAATTTCACTTTGACTTGGTCACTTAAGTCATAAAGTGACAATTAATTCATAAAGTGGGTGAATTAATAGACATAAAGCAAACTATGGAAACTTGAGTAAAGTGGGTTTCCAAGTGAGATTTATGAGAATTGATCTCACCCATTGATTATACTTGGGATAGATGTGATCTAGGACCTTGATCTTTTAGGTTTGTCCAACGTGAGGCTAAAGGAGGCAAAAGGGTAAGGATGCGGCTCATTCTCACTTGAGAGAGTTGAGTGAAGAGAGGAGAAGAGAGTATGAGCTTTGGAGAAGAGAGGAACACTTGAGGAAAGAGGGTGAAAGGGTTTTAGGAAGCACAAGAAATATTGAGGAAGCTCTCATGGAGGCTAGGCGCATGAGGCTAGTTGGAAGACGCATCATGTGAGGAGAGACGCATACTATCATGCACCAAGTAGAGAGGGAACAAGTATTGAGGAGGAATCTTCTTGGTTTGGGGGCACAACTTTGAGGCTAAAGGGGCACAATTTCTCATCCAGAAGGCTTCATCTTCATAGAGGGCACAAGCTTCATTACTTAGCAGGAACAACAAGTGGGGTGCATTATTCAAGGAGGGTGCTAATCCTAAGGAACTTCATGGTTTAGCTTGAGAGGAGCTTACATATGTAACAAGTTCCTTTGTATGTGTTTCTTGTTGTACCATTTTCTAGAGATATAAATATATACATATAATCCAAACTAGTTTTCCCCATGGGATTTTTCCCAGGGTCTGTTACACATCAAAATTACTCATTACGATGATGGCCTAGTGTCGTCATTACCAAATGTTGCAAGTGTCACATTTCACTCACAAGTGTCACAAATATCATACTATCATATTTCCCATGTTGTGTCTCGGACAACATTACCAAGAACACTTACAAGACACCTCAAAAGACTGGTTTTGAAGAGGAGAAGTCATTTTACAAAGAGTACAAGTCTTTTGCCACAAAAAAAATCACTAAAAAATCAATTTTGGAAGGCAGTGCTCCCTTATACACTGTCAAGGAGTGCCAATGCTCTGTGACCTCTTTTGGGGGAGAATTCCAACGCTCTTTTCCCCATTATGAGGGAGCGCTGGCATTTTTTGAGTGAATTTTTGGATTGTTGAGAGAAATCAGGGAAGAATCCCTTCATATCTGGAGTTGGTTGGATTCAGATCTAAGGTCAAGGATCGATATTAGGGAAGATACACAACTAAAGGAGAAGAATCATCAACTTATCCCAAGAATCTCTTAAGTGGTTAGGCCTCTCCAAGCCTATATAAGGAGACCTCCTCATGGTGAAAGGGGAGACATTGTAAAGCATCAAACTTATGATCTCATAAGGGAGATATCATTGAAGCATCATCATTTTGTGTATGGATTATTTGAGCAAGGGTATGGACAAAGAGAGCTTGGTGAAGCTATTGCACCTACATCTATGGTTGTAAGCATTTCACTTTGTTTTCATTAATACAAATCTATGCTTGGCCTGTTTCCTTTAAAGTTTGTGTGTGTTTCATGAACTTGTTTATTTTATAGATCCATTATGAAGCTAATCATGGTAGAGTAGGAATTATGTTTTCTTTTTGTTTCTCATTGTATTGCGGGACCTTCTGAAGAACTTGGAGATCAAGATCATCCTGGATCGAGCAAGGACAAACTTCAGTAAAAGGTATTTACCCTTCTTCCTTCTTCTTCTTTGAATAGTTTAGCTTCATGAAAAGGAATGTCAGTGTCCAAAATAGCAGTTTTCTATCTTGGTCAGAGGAGTCTAGTATCCAAGAGGAAATCCACTTGTCCGCAGGGGGATTCTCCTGTAATAGGGTCATGTTGACCAAAAACATCATGTGTTCATTTTCATGTTTTCTTAGTATTTTTAGTGGTAGGTTGTAAAATATCCTAGAGGTGTGTTTTATGTTTAATGCATGTTATTGAAGGATAACTTGGACGTCAAAACCATCCATAACTTATCGTTATAACAAGAGGAATTAAAGAATATCAAACTAAAAATTTGTGGGAATATTTTGAGAGGGAAAAGTTCAAATTTAGTGGGATTTTTTGAATAGCAAGAAGGTTTTCCTAAAACAACAAGTAAAATAGTTTGAAAGTACCCAAACTTAGTGCCCAACAAGAGGTAAAATGACAGGCATGTTGGGAAGCCCATAGGACCTCAGAAAGTATTCATGGTATCAAATATGTGGAAGATTTGTGAAGCAAATATGTGGCTTATTTATACTTAGTTTGGCAGCCTCATTTTCACACTTGTGATTGGTGTGTTGGAGGATATTCTTTATTGTTCAAAGTTGCTCAGTTTTACTTGGTTAGAGTGTACTAGTTTTATCATTAGATGGAAACCTTAGTGGTGGAAGGTTTGAGGGTGGAGGATAGGCTTGCGGGGGAAAGCAATTGGTCTCCATGGAAGGAAATGATAGTCATGATTCTAGATGAGGGAGAGTTATGGGAGATTGTGGAGAATATCGTTATACCTCCTACATATGTGGTTGTCTTTTCCGAGTTTCAGAAACAGAACAAGAAATCCAAGAGAATAATCCTTTATGTGGTGAAAGACCATGTGATTCCTCACCTTACTGGTAAGGACTTCGCATTTTAGATGTGGCAATTTTTTTATAGTCTTTATCAAATTCCTAACAAAAACTGCAAGATGGTGCTTCAGGAGAAGTTAAGGGGCATCAAGATGGGGAAGAAAGATATAATTACCTCATACCTCTCAAGGTTCACTCAGATTTTTTATGAGTTGGGTGCAGTTGGAGATATAGTAGATCTGTCTGAGTTGGTACAGACAAGGTTGAATGGATTTACCAAACCATGGGAGAATTTTTTACATGGCATTGTGCCTAGGGAGAATACGCCCAATTGGGAGAGGCTCTAGGATAAATTTTTGCAGGAGGATACTAGGTGTGTTTCTGGATCTACTAGTCAGCAGTAGGGTGAGTATGGGGATGTGGTTGATATTACTCTTATGTCTAAGGGATATAAGAAGGCCAAGAAGGGGCCCAAAGTTGGGGCCAAGGAGCAGCGGTCGGGAGGACAGGGTGAGCAGCAAAAGAAGGACATGGTAAAAGTGAGATTCTTTGCTTGTGGAGAGATGGGGCACTATGTTGGACAGTGTCCCAAGAAGAATAAGAAGAAGAAACATGATGGTGTAGCAATGACAACAGAGGAGAAGGAGTTCACTTCTCAATTTGAGAGGGATTGTTCTTTCTAAAGTTGTTGTTTGAAAATTGAGACACCATCCAGCAGTTGGTGCATAGACAAATTTGAGGAGGTCCCACAGATTGAGAGTGTTGTATCTCATGGGACGCAGACTTAGTTATCGAGTACAACATATTCAAGGGTGACTGGTCCATCTCGGACAACCTCAATTTTAGAGTTGTCAAGTATACAGAAAGTTGGTGCAGATGCTTCAGGGCCGCATACTACTTTGCAAAGATCTGTTGGAGAGCCTCATAGGTTGGTTAAAGAGAGAAGGGAACTAGAGAATTTTGGGTTACACTTGGCTATGGAGACGAGCAGATCAGTTTCATATTCCTCTTCAGGAGGAAGTCACTTGGTGAGAGACCAAGGTGAGGAACTTTGATGAGATTCCAAGATCGAGATACTCCTGGTGAGATGCCAAGAGAAAGAGATACTTGGCGATATTCCAAGGTAGAGAACTTTGGTGAGATGCCAAGGTATAGGTCCTTGGTGAGATTCCAAGGTAGATATATTTCGTGAGATTCCAAGATCAGGATATTTGTTGAGATGCAAAGATCAAGGATTGGATCGAGAAGGACTTTGATTCAAGGAGATATTGGATAGGTGGAGATGGAATTCCATCTAGAGATCATGCAGGGCGAGAAGATCAGATTCAGAGGCCATTTTTTATGATTAGGTTACATCCATACTCATCGAGTATTTTCTAGCAGGAAACAATGTCCACTGCAGTGACACAGTTGGAGGGGTGAGTGACACTTTCCTCGTTAAGAGGGAGTGTTGAGATTTGGGTACCTTGGAAAGTGGTCCCCATGTGTTTTTGGGTCTATAAACACAAAGGGGGAAATTATTTCCCTTGTACCTTTACTTTATGATGTAATTTCACTTTTACTTAGTCACTTAAGTCATAAACTGAAATTTGTCACTTAAGTCATAAAGTGACAATTAATTCACAAAGTGGGTGAGTTAATAGGCATAAAGAAAACTATGAAAACTTGAGTAAAGTGGGTTTCAAAGTGATATTTATGAGAAGTTATATCACCCATTGATTAGACTTGGGCTAGATGCAATCTAGGCCCTTGATCTTTTAGTTTTGGCCAAAGTGAGGCTAAAGGAGTGCTAGCGAGGAAAACTCCCCTATTACTATACTGGGTCGAAGTATAGGCAGAGCATTGATCTCCCTTAAAATAGGGTTCTACTTATAAACTACCTCAAACAATCTAAACTCAACAGACAAGAGAGGCAAAAAAGGATGTACCTTAGGTCCTTTTGGCTGGTGTTGTCCTCCTTCTCCTTTGTAGTTTCTTGGGTTGTTAGTCTCCTCCCAAAGCTAACCTGCAAACAATTTAGACAACAAAGCTACAAGATATTATATCTCTACTTATCAATGTTATGGTTTAGATATAAATGTAAATACATTAATCAATTAAGAACATAAACACAATATTTGAGACAGAAACAAAACTCTTTTATTTAGATGTGAATATTACAAATAGTTACAACCTTCTTGTCAGCAGATGCTCCGCGAACCTGGTCCAGGCTCCTCTTACTATTGCTCCAAGTGCATCATTCCTGTAGTACCTCTCACAATCAACTAATCTCCTTGGGAAAAGGGAAGGGATTTTATAGGGAGAGGGCTGAACGGGGAATGTTGAGGCCAAATCTTAGAAAGGGTTGCAAAGCTTGGGCTAAAAGGGGAAGGGATTTTGGCAGTGTTTCTCTGTTCTATTGCTTGATGTCGAAATCGAACCCTAAGACCTCTTTTTTTATGACAAAAGGATAGTTAATTGGGTTTGGGATAGGCTACAGAAGGTGAATTGGTTAGCAAACCTCTAATATCCCATTAACTCCATCAAATTCCTTACAACTTTTATTTTTTTGCAACTTTTGGAGGTAAACGCGGGTTGTTTAGTATTCAGCTAGTGTATGTACACAGGTTTTCTAGTATGTAGATAGTGTATGTACGCTGGATGTCTAGTATGTAGATAGCATGTGTACGTGGGAAGTAGTGCAGCAGAGCACGTACATGCTCCAAAAAAAGGTTTTTTAAAGAGATATCCTCAACAATAAAATGGAAAATTGTGAAAGTAGAAAGGCTAATGCCAGGTATTCATAGGTAGGGAATTTTAGGGATATAACAGATGCCCCATAATGTGTGAGATATGAAGATCAATTGATGGTCGAAATAAATTACAATATATTTACCAGTGGAAATGCACGAAGTCGAGTGAGCCCGGGACCAGAGTTCAGGAGTTGCGCCATCTACAAAATAATAATACTCTCTCTGATGCGAGCATACCCATGCTCAGGATGAACTAATTATGGCTTTCAATCAAATACAATGTAGGTCCATGTCATACAAATATCTATATAAAGTGTATCTGCAAGCAATACAGAGTGGATCTACATCTCAAAATCATTCGATGATATTCAAGTACAATATAATATGCATATTCAAGAAGTATTGACGCCTGTGACTAGAGATGAGAACATCATAGCTCAAGAAACAACTACAAGTCAACAGCTCAAGTTGGAGTACAATAGGAGTGTAAGACTCACTACTCTGAGGTATTTGACAAGTCGTCGGGAAAACACTGGAGGATAGCGATGATTAGGAAGAGAACTACATCGATTTTGAATCTGGACTTGAATGGACTCATGGGATGGTCAACTCATGAAATTCAAGAGACAAACTGCAGGATGGCTGACTCAGGTTGGATAAAAATTCCCTTGGAAAAAAGCACGAAAGATGATCAGACTCAGGTAGCGTAACATTGACATAAGTCTGTTATGTAGGAGGCACCACAAACTCTCCATATGTTTGGAAGAGTAACCAAATGGAGGAGGACACAGCTCTATGTAGCGAGAACAACTTCCTAAGGTCATAATAGATATCAATGCTTGGCAAACAAAAGGAAGGATGTGCTTTGTCCAAGGGAGACTATCTTGTTTCCAAAAAAAGAATGTTTATTTCTCGTCCCCTCTTTTTGGAATATTTGATTTTTTTCTATTTTTCAAATTTTTAATGAGCTTGAAAAGGAATAAAAGAATGTTATGTTACAAATGAGGAATGAGTGTCGTGGGAAATAAAACTAGCTCCAGGTGCATGGAACATATCAATGCTCAGTGCAAGGACACATGTGTAGGATAAGGAAACTCAAGGAAAAAATTCCTCCATGGGTCAAGGTGTCAAATCACAGAGGAAAAAAGTGCTACAAGGCTTGTGTATAAGGAATTCTTTAAAGGTTTAGTTGAGAGAAACATGGAGCCGGAATTAGGCCAAAGACGCAAAGATGAGACTCGCAATGCAATTAAGCATGACACAACAAGACTCCTTCCATGTAAATTTTTACTAGCCTAAAGAAGGTAAGCTCAGTGGTTTTTTCACGTTTAGAGTGTCTGAAAAACCATTAAGAGAAGACTCCAAGGAGTTCCTTTTTCACAATTGGTCTAGTCAGTTCAAAAAAGGGTTAAACTTATACCAAAAAGACGTCTCTTCAATACCATTTAACGAGTGTGATTGAGACAATATCACTCGGTTATATTTTTAATTTTAAGGAGTCTAAAAATAGCTTAACTATGGACTCACATCATTTTTCTAGGTTTAGTCTCCTTAGCCTGAAAAATATAAAATATAAATTGAGGAGAACTCTCTCAACGAGACGAATCTCTTTAGGCGTACCTTTTTCCTGAATAATTTCTTGGTTGGAAAAAGGGTTAAACTCATGCCAAGTAGATGTTCTTCTGGACCAATTTAACGAGTGTGAAGGAATAGGGTCACTCAATGGTCTTTTCATATTTAGGGAGTCTGAAAAGAGATTAAATATGGACACCAAGGGGGGTTCCTTTTTTTGTAAGTAATCTCCAAGGCCCAAAAAATATATAAGACAAAACCAAGGAGAATGTTACTTTTTCAAAAATTTCATCCCTAGGGCCCAAAAAAGGGTTAAACTTATGCCTGAGAATACTCTTCTAGTGAACCGAAGTTCCTAGAGCATACCTTTATTCATAAAATTAGTCATCCAGACTGGAAAATGGGTAAACTATCATTGGACAGATGTTCCTTCAAATTTGAGTTTGGCAAGCGTGAAGGGAAACAAGATCACTCGGCAATATTTTCAATTTTTAGAGTCTGAAAAGGGCTTAAAGAAGACTCCAAGGGAGATACTTTTCTCAAGTAATTCAGACGAGATAGAAAAGAATAAATACAGTCTCACTAGATGTTTCTTTTGTATTTTAAAGCGATCTTGAAAGACAACAAAGACTGCTCATAGGGAGTCTTGTGGGTAAGGCCAAGAAAGATGATTAGCAAGAAGAAGGAGGCTTCAATATGTAATCATGGCAGGTATAAAAAGGACTCCCAATCCTGTAGATAAAAATCACATCATGGATGCCAAAATGCGGCAAAGGATCTACCTAGGGAATCCATGTAGAGGAAGGCTATACCACCTAATTACAACACACTGATCAACAAGGAAGGTTAGTTTCGCAATTTAGTGCGGTCGGTCCTAAGGCCAAATGAACCAGGAAATAGATAATGCAAAAAATGCAAGTAGGGAAAAACCTAACCTATAGGCCAGTTTTAAGGTCAATACCTGTCAGAACGAATCAATACGATGAACAAAATTCAAAGAAAAATGTCTCCAAGTTCCTGCATATAAGGCCAATAAGAATCATCCAGAAGTTAATAAATCCAATATAGATAGAAACTTCAAAAAATAAGAGGTGCTACTGAATACAAAACATGAAAACAACAAACCTAGACTGTACAATATGTACAAGGTACCACACATCCTTACGACTCATATGTGGTAGTAGTTAAGGTAGATCTCACTGCTAGGCTCTAACCAAGAGTCTCTTCGATAGTCAGCCTGGAAAATCTCCTAAAAGGGAAGAAAATACAAACCACAGTGTAAGTCTTTCCACGGTATATAAACCTTCATCATGGCTTCAAAGATAGCCTCATCTGAAGGCAATTCAAAATCTAAGAAATCATGTGAACGATAAGGGTCGATAGTCCCAAAGGGAGAAGTAAAATGATCATATTCCATATGATGATGGAGGTTCTGGCTAGGACTGGCAGATTTTATCAACAAAGAATCACAAGCACGAGTGCTTGAGGATATACAAACAATGAGAATAGAATCAAAAGGAAACTCAATATCACTTGGACCAAGAGGGGGAATCAATGGCTCCCATGCCCCCATTGGATAACAAGACTGATAAATTGTCGAGACCGTGTATCGAGAAGGAAAACATGATTGCACAGGTTCCTTCTTAGAATCAATTGAACACTGAGGATAAGACTCCACAAAATTTACATGTGGTGGGGTAGAGTCTACATGAATACTAGGAAAATATAAAGGGGAACCATGAACTAATGTCGAATTAGGATGGATATTATCATATTCCAACTGGTCTATAGTGACAATGCTTCCATTGTGAGGGAAATGCATCACCCGGAAGAGCGTAGACAACATAGTGTTCATAGCATATACATAATCACACCCGAGAAGCATATTGAAATCTAACAGGCCTTGCACCACTATAACATCGACAAGGATAGTATTCCCACCTAACAATACAGGTCCTGAGGAAGAATCCACAAATATTCACTAGGACATCTGTCAAAATTCAACATCTCATGCGAAGCAAGCACAAGCTTGAGAGAACCCAAATCTTTCCAAGCTAAGGAGGATAAAATACTTGCGGAGGCTCCTTCATCCACAATACATCGGTAAATGGTTTTTGAATTAAATTCAAGCCTTATTTGAAAGGGTGTAGAAGAAGGAAGAAGAGGCTCAACATGGTCATTCCAATCAAAGGAAACCATCCTAGGACTTGGAGGGGGTGTGCTCAAAGTGAGAAGAATTCCCCCTTGTTATGAAAGTATTGATCTGTAAATGCTAAAAACATAGTCGGTAGACACATCACTCCCCAAGAGAAGAGTGGGATCAATTGAATATTTCATCGACATGACCACTTTATTAGACTCGACACTCTCCAATAGAAGAGTGGTATCATCCGAATATTGCATTGGCATGACCACTTTAGTAGACTCAACACTCTCCAAGAGAAGAGTGGGATGAACCGAAGATTGCATCGACACGACCACTTCCTCAACCATCGGTTGAAAAGGATATGAGACAACATGGTATAAAAGTGCATCACCCCCCAAAAGAGGAGTGGGATTAGTTGACTATTACATCGGCATGACCACTTCATCAACCAATGGCTAAATAGACTATGAGGAAACCTCAAAAGAATCGAAATCAGAGATTATGTCCCATCCGTCTAGGTTTCTCAAAAGAATCAATTCCCCCAGCATGAATAGAAGTGGTTGGTTTCTTATCCTCAACATGACTCGCAGATGTTGCTGACAACTCTTCAACATGACTAGTAGAGGTTGTTTTTTGAACTCCAGTATGACTCGCAAGGACTAGATTTGTGCCCCCAGCATGACATGCAGTGGTTGGTTCCACATCTCCAACATGATTAACAGAGGTTGGTGATGGGTTGATAACATAACTTGCAGAGGCTACAGACCTATCACCAATATGAATAGAAGTGACTGGACTTTTTCCCCCAGTACGACTTGCAGAGGCTTGGTGCTAGCCCCCAGCATGACTTGCAGAGGATGGGTGTTGGTCTTCAACATGACTTGCAGAGGTTATTGACCACTCTCCAAAATTATTAGCAGAGGTTGGTTTTTGAACTCCAGTATGACTCGGAGGGACTAGATTCATTCCCCCGGCATGACTTGCAGTGGTTGGTGACAACTCTCCAACATGACTAGCATAGGTTGGATTTATAACTCCTTATTCTTCCTATTTATATTTTGTTTAGACTTCCGATTACTAGTAGCTAGACTTTCACCAGAGAAGGTAGAAGGAGGAGGAGAATACTTTGTTGATGAGGGAACATCAACATTATTCCCATGACATAAGGTGCTTGACTGAGAAACATCAAGAGAATTCGGAACATTTGGAATGGTACCCAACCAAACCGATAGTCCCACATTCAACCCGGGAATGTACAAAGTGGCCATCAAAGGGACACCAACATTTCCAAAGAAAGGAAAAGTACAAGAATCCCCTTGCGAATGGGTTCCTTGGTTGGTATCATCAGGAACTTTTTCCATCAATATCTTATGCACAGGTTCTTCCCTTGCAGTATCGTCCAAGTTTGTAAAATTCTCACATACTGACTCTAGAGAACAAGTGCTATAAAAAACAACACCTATAAAAAGGAAGCTCCATGTTTCTAAGAGGAAGACCAAAAAGGTCCTCACGACCAAAAGAGTGGGAGGTCTACCATATTAGGTCAGAGACCCAAAGTAATGAATGACTAACTCACTATGGAAAACTAGGGAGCACAGAGCACACAACTAAAAGTTCCTAAAGTCAAATCATGCAAACAAATAACTAGTGGGAAGGACAGTTACGCCAATCGACACTAGAGAAAATTATTGATGCAAGTGAAACTCGAACACGGAAGAACCCTTTGGGTATACTCTACAAAATGCGATCCGACGTCCTCCCTAGGTACCGTGGTATGCCCTTGTAGTCACCCCTGTAAGTCCATAAAAATTGGCAACTAGGTTTCCATATCATAGTCATTCACCAAGCGAGTACATTTGACAGTCAGGATGATTGTAATGAGCAATATAACAAGCTTGAATCCATTCAAGGGTACCAAAGGCAATTGGTTCGAAAGACAACTGAGGATATCGAACAGATTCAAGGTCCACGAGGCTTCATTGTCAAATGTTATCAGTGTGATTCTCAAGAAAGACCCTCAATATACAATCCCCACTATGTTCGGTTCAGATTTGGAGGGGTTGTATCCTCTACCTTTGATCCAGAATCAGATCGAGGAGCTTGATGGGGCTCAGAAAGGCCTAAAAATCAAATTTCTCATAATGGCTTCAAAACGGACGTGTGTGTATCCCTTGTCGATACGAACCCAACGAAACTTGAACGGGATCAAACGGACGCCATATTCTCCATATATGGTGATATTTGCATTTGGCCAAACAGGTAAAAAATGATGATTGTACAATCTGTACAGTTCCACATGGCAGCTGATTGTACAGGTCATACGGTTGTACAGTAGACATGGCAGGCACAGTTAGATATGATGTGGCAAGGTCTGTACAGCTGATGTGGCATGTTGAATGGGTGTATGGATGGATGACATGGATAGGTATAGGGGACCAATCATGGAGTGACATGTGTCACCCTTGCAGTGGTGACACGTGGCACATCTGTATGGATGACGTGGAAGACACGTGGTAGGTACAGTGGTTGAAAGCTCAACAGAGAGGTGGACCAACGAGCATTCAACATGTGTCATTTTTGTCGTAAAATGGCCCAGACATGGGATGCCACGTGGCACCCATGGATTGGTTCGTTGGTTTGTGTAAAAGTGTTGGAGCGCGGTGGATTTGAACCCACGACCTCTCGTATAGGCTAACACCTTGGGCAGGTCGAGCTAGCCAGCCCGCCTCATGGTGTTCCTTGTTATACTATGGGAAAATGTTATATTTATGTTTTCATTGTTGTATATTATGGAGGAGGTAAGGCCTGGGGCCTAGCCCCAGCCCATGGTCATGACACTCTGCATATAACCAGATGTCTACACGTTGGCGCGATCTTTTACTCCATCCTCTGGTTCTGCGATACTCCATAAGACTCGGCCCTGTATATCATTTGTGGCACAGAAGTTAAGGTTAGCCCCAGTCGGTCAGGCTAGCCCGACGACTAGGGGCATAACCTATGGTTTATTCATTGGGAGCTTCAACTTCTTAAGCACGTGGGGTGTGGCCACATGGCCGAACAACACGGGACTAGGAGCTGAGATCCAACGAGCTAGCGCACCAGGTGTTAGTGCCTGGCCACATGGCCACCTCCCATATGACTAGGGACTAGCAAAAAAGGGGTTGGGCCCCAATATATGTTCAAAAGTGGTTTTTAAACCATATTATAAATATTTTTCAATGATTTTAGCAGCAGATTTGGAGATTTTGGTCTATTTTGGGGGATATTGGGCCCTTTTTGAGGCCATATCTTGGGGGGAATTTGGGAGATGGTTACCAACTTCAGATCTATATAAATCAGGGCTTATTGAGGCCATGGGAGGAGATTCAGCGTAGGTTTATGCTGAAGATTTGTCAAGCCAAATCCATTTTTATGCAGGGAAGTTGTTGAGGAGCGAACCTTTGCAGGCCATTTATGGGAGCTCCAGTCATCCGATTTCAATGTCGTTTATTCTATTGGGTTCTAGAGATCTGGTAGAACAAGACCAGATCAGTTTTCTAACCTTTTTTCACTACTGTGATGTACTTTTAAATCTTTCTAACAGAAATAAGAAATCCTCACCCACTGAGACAAAGGCCCAGAGATGTAGGCGGGTTTTCGAACTCCATTATCACATTGGTGTTTATGGTTTGTTGTTGTTTATGCTTTATTTCAGATATGTATATGTTTATGTGGATGTAAACTTTCTTCCTCTTTCATTCAGCTTCCTAAATGGTTAATAAACATATGTATTAATAACTCAACCATTGTCATGTAAAAGATCTTTACGGATCAAGTGGTATCAGAGCTAGTTGACGTTTGGATTTGAGTTTTTCATGTTAACCAGGGAAAAGATAAATCACGGTGAAGGTGAACTTGTTGAAGAGAATCCATTGAATGGATTGAGAAAGAGAACTTCTCAAAGTGAGAAGATGGCATCGGAAGAGGGACTTTCTCGCGATGAGAAAGAGTTTCGAAAAACTTTCTTCGCCATGTCGGAGATGATGAAGGTTTTGTATGAAGACTATTTGGAACAGAAGAGACCAAATATGGGTGAATCTTCAAAGGTAAAAAGTGAATAAGGAGAGGATCCTCCTCAAATTCCTCCTTTACCTCCATATTCACCTCCTTCTTCTCCCTCTTCTTCAAGTTCAAGTTCTAAATCCAATGCAAAGAAACATGTCCATAAACATAATAATGAAATTTCTTTATTAAAACTTGATGTTAAATTTAAATTACCCATGTATGATGGTGAAGATAATGCAGAGAGACTTGACAACTGGGTCAGACAAATGGAGGTTTATTGCAGTGTGCAACAGATCAAGGATGAGGCCACTCAAATCAAATTGGCATCATTGAGACTTGTAGGCACAACACTCATCTGGTGGCAAAGAAAGTTGTAGAATGGCACGCAACAAGTGGGTAATGTATTTCCATCATGGAAAAGTTTTATTTCTGCACTTAGAAAGAAATTCTATCCTTTGGGTTATAAAGAGAAACCGTTAATTGAATGGCAAGATTTAAAACTAAGAAAAGGACAAACAGTGCAAGAATACACAGATGGATTTCGTAAAATGGCATTGATGTTAGATATTCCTATACATACCCAAGAAACTCTTATGAAGTAAATAGGAGGTTTACTTGCACATATTTGAAACATTGTATTCATGTTTGGACCAACTTATCTTGATGATGTTTCTGTTCAAGCGACATACATTGAAGTAGGGAAAACATGTGTTGGTGTATCATGGGAATCGTCTTCAAGGAAAGAGGACAAAAGGAAGTGGCATGGCAAGAAGGAAAATGCAGTGACAAGAAAGGAAGAGAATCTCTCTTACAAGAATTGCAAGAAAGAGGGGCATGATGAGGACTTTTTTTGGCAATTTCATCCTCAGAATAGGCCAAAGTGGTTCAAGGAAAAGAAAGGGAGGAAAACAGTTATGGCAATAATAAGACCCACAGACTTGGGATTGGATCGAACTCAGGTGATGAGTCTAAAGTCTCATTGGTTGGTATGACAGGTAAAATTGGTGAAGGATTTGATTGTAGAAGTAACTTGTTTCACATAAGGACCATCATGAGGCACATGAAGGTCGATACATTGATAGATAGTGGATCTCAATTTAAATTAATTTCAGAGGAATTGGTTAAGCAATTGGGATTAAAAACATAGATGCATCATAAGCCTTACACACTTAAATGGATAAGCAACAATCATCAAATGCACATAACCAAGAAGTGCACATTAAAATTTGCAATTTCATCTAAGTATGTGGATGGGGTAACATGTGATGTGGTGCCACTAAGTGAATGTGGAATGGTCTTAGGCAATCCATACTTGTATGATCGTAAAGCAATCTTCTAGAGGGAAAATAATCAATATCACTTAATCAAAGCAGGTCAAGAATATGTGGTTCATTCTCATCATGTAAAGGAAACTAAAACTCTTCAAACTATGGAACAATTAAGAAAGGCATCTCAAGCAAGCAACACGCCTATAATTGTTTCAAATCAAGTAATTGATCTTAAGCAAGAACAGAAGATGATTGTAGAATGGAAAATCAATCACAGTTTGCTCCAAGATAAGATAATGTCATGCAAATATTACAAACATATTAGCTCATTTGCAATCATATTTTTGATGCTATCATTAGTAATGTTGTCTACATGGATGATAGTGGCTTTAGTAAGATGTGATAGGGTTCAAATCGCTAACAAAATGTTGTAAGTTGTCATGATTGTGTTACACTTGATCTTGATGAGACAGGTGCACAGAACAGAGTTCAAAGAGAGGGAACAAGTCAGGTGGCCTATCCCGAGCTTGATGATTGGTCAATAACCTTTTTTGGGACCAAAATTTCCTTAGTGGGGAGGTGTGATCCAGAATCGGATCCAGGAGCTTGATGGGGCTTAGAAAGGCCTAAAAATGAAATTTCTCATAATGGCTTCAAAACAGATGTGTGCGTAGGCCTCGTCGATACGAACCCAATGCAACTTGAATGGGCTCAAACGGACATTGTATGCTCCAGATACGGCGATCTGTTTATTTGGCTAAACAGGCAAAAAAATGATGATTGTATAGTCCGTACAGTGACACATGGCAGATGAATGTACATGATGTACAGACGTACAATGGATGTGGCAGGAAAAGTTGGAGATGATGTGGCAGGATGACTGGGCATATGGATGTATGACATGGATAGGTATAGGGGACCAATCAGGGAGTGACGCTTGTCACCCTTGTAGTGGCACATCCGTATGGGTGATGTGGCATGTGACACATCCGTATGGGTGATGTGGCATGTGACACATCCGTATGGGTGATGTGGCACATGGCACATCCGTATGGGTGATATGGCAGGTACAGTGGTGGACAGCTCAGCAAACAGGTGGACCAATGGGATTTTTACACATGTCATTGTTGTCAAAAAATGGCGTGGTGCCACGTGGCCCAGACATGGGATGCTACGTGGCACCCATAGATTGGTTCGTTGGTTTGTGTAAAAGTGTTGGAGCATGGTGGATTTGAACCTGCGACCTCTCGTATGGGCTAACGCCTTAGGCAGGTCAGGTTAGCTAGCCCGCCTCATGGTGGTCCTTGTTATACTATGGGGAAAAGTTATATTTATGTTTTCATTGTTGTATATTATGGCGTAGGTAAGGGTTGGGG
>JZKD02S1635298.1:637124-648971 GCA_000966675.3 Picea glauca | reverse complement strand
CTGGAATGGAATCTTCCCTCTAGCGGGCCCCTCTTTATACGTGGCATCATTTCAATGGTCCTGAGTTCCATCACTGCCTACTGTCTGACATACATTCATCACATCTTGACGTCAATGTTGACCTTTCTGAAAAGGGTCACGCCCCATAAACTGTTGTCAGTCCTTCAACCTCATTCTCTTGTGGAAAGCCCCCTCACTATGACCTTTACCTCCAATCGATAGCCGCCACATCACCTGTCTGTATCCCTCAGTCACCGTCACCCACCATCTCACACTCAAATGATCTGTTGGCCATTTATTACTGGATAACCTATCCGTTATCCAGCTGACCTATCTCTCGCACCCAACCGACCCTCGTTAACTTAAAACTACCATTATTCTCCCTACTTTCGTCATTCACCCATCGCACCAGAGTTTTGACACCGTTTACTCCTCTATTACAATCAATTGCCCTCATCCACAGTCAGTCACCCCCACTAACGTTGTGTTTTCTTGCAGGTACTGTTGCAGAAAGGACGCCAAAGTCCAAACAAGCAGAAGGAGAGGAGAATCTGTTTCTCCCACCTCCTGTCGACCTTGACAGAATCCCACTAGTCGACAAAGACTGATTAATCGCAAATACAAAATGCGATTTTGATTTCGCAGACCTTCAGTTGTGGCTCAGGGAAGTTTTCCTGGACCAGAGTGATGAAATCGGGCTCTGGGAGTCCAATTTACCCCTTTACCTCTTCCCTTAGATCCATCCATTCCCAGAATTCGCTCTCAAGTGCCAAGCCCACTACATTCCCGAGAAAAGAGCCATCGTCTCCTCATCCAGAGAGATCCTGTTCCTCATCACGCCCGAATCCATAGACCAGATGATGCAAATTCCCTAAGCCAACTCTGCGTCACCTTTCGACCTGGAAATTCTTACAGAATTATACCAGAAAATGACCTTCCCCCAAAGAGCTCAAATATTCGAGCTTTTCCTTCCCTCATCTGCTCAATTCCCCTCCACAAATCCTCCTTACCCTTCCTCCATGTTCTCGACTAAAGGAAACCAGATCATCTCATCCCTTTGTGCTTTGTTAGGATATTATTATGATCAGTGGGTAGATGAACCTATTCTAGGTTTTCTATCCATCTTCTCTACCGATGAAAATCCCACCACCCAGTACGATTTCAGCACGTTCCTGGCGAACAATATTCACGAACAGTTCATGAATTTCGCCACGAAAGGCATGTTCAGATACTCGTCGATACTAGCATACTTGTTCGTCTTCTTCCAGGTGGACAAATTCGGTTTTTCCATGCAGAAGATGGATGGAGATGGTAAACCTTAGGCAGTGACAGCATGGACCTCCTTGCTAAAGCATAACTCCACTGATTTCAGTTTCAAGGAGTTCATCGATCAATTCTACCACCCTGTGGTAAGTATGCTAAGCGGCAGGCTCGAGCCTCGGATAAACGATGAAGTTCAGAGGATCCTACACCTCTCGGATAACACAAAGACAGGTGATTGGTATTTGTACCAGGATTACACCAAGATCAGAGTATACGGGTGCGAGTTGGCACCGTATAAGCTACCCAAGTATCTGCCTGTCAGGATTTTTTCTTTGGAATATATAAGGCAGATAATAAATTCTGATGATATCCACTTTGTGTCATTGAACAAAAAGCAGCAGCTTAGAATCAAGGGGCAGATTGGCTCTTTCATCTGCAACAATCGTGGCGTTGGGGAAGAAGCAGACAGGATGCTGAGAGAAATGAAGTTATTCATGAGTTTCCCATGGCATTACGATCCATGTGGGATCATCTCATAGATGAGGGTGAAGAACAAAAACATCCCATATGTTCATGAGTCTAGGCCTGAAGTTGAGAAGTTCGCAAATCAGTCAGCCTGGGAGCCTAACACATTGATCAAAGTAGAACAGCAGGATCCCCCGACCACTGTGTCACAAATGACCACGCCATAGGTCCCAAAACAGAAGAGGCCTAGGCAAGATTTATCTCCGCCTGTCACGGAGGTATCGTCAGAAGAATTCCAGTTGCATACCAAGAGGCCTAAGACTTCTGCATTTCCTAGCCCGACCGGGGAAACAAAAACCCCGTCTACTACAGTGACCAAAGTTGGTATTCCACCGTTCGGTTCAAGCCTCCATAAGGTCATAACCCCAGAAATTCCAAAAAAGTCTACAGATTCTCCATTGACCACCCAGCCAGGCAAGGTAGGACCCAAGTTGAGCATTTTTTAAAAATATGAGATGATCAAGAAAAGGAACCAGACCCTGACCAGCAGTACCTGCACCCAATTCTAGAAACAGATGTCGACTGCGCAACATAGACTGCTATCAGCATTCAACACCGAGAAGGGTAGAATGCATGTGGAATTCCTCCAAGCACAGGTACCAGATCCCAAGGTGATCACTGACTATAAAAGGGCCACCTTCGAATTCCAGACGAAGGATGTGCATCCGGCCAATCAGATGGATTTGCACAAGAAGACAGGGGAAATGGTCTTTTACACGCTGGCGCATGCTTCCACTACTGCGTCCAAACTGCAAGTGTCCCTGAACAATGTTCAAAGACAATTGAAGCTAGAGAAGATATCATCCTTTGCCAAGGACAACAAAATTAAGACGTTGGAGGAACTTGTCCTCAAGATTGGTTACGATCCTTCGAATGTAAAAGCAACTGAGGAAATGATCAAGAAGAAGAATGTTGACATAACCTCCTTGAGGAAACAATTGAAGCTCCCGCCCACAGAGGATTCGTAGGCGAAGGAGATAGCAGAGAAAGAAGGAGAGAAAGATGAAATGCTCAAGCTACTCATGGAGCAGAATGCACAACTTAAAGAAATGGAAGCTGAGATGGAGAAACTATTAAAAGAGAAAGAGCAACTGAAGCCAATGGAATTCATTCCATTGAGTGCTATTCCAATTTTAGGAGTGATCACAACATCAGTGACAGAAGTCCCATCCGACTCCATTGACATCCCAGGAGAAGATGGTCGACCTGGCTAAGTCTATGGAAAAGATGAACCTGCAGGAAACAAAGATCAGCAGGCTCAAAAAGGAGATTGAGAACCTTCAGGAACTCAAATATTCCTTTCAGACCAGCCTCTCCAAAGAAAAGAAGGTGACAGAGTAGGTCAAATAGGAGCTACAGCAGCTCCGGAAGCAAACAGTGGCAGGAAAGACTTTGGTCGAGGTTAAAGAAAGCGTATGGACAGACATCACCAAGTCCATGAATGAGATATATCCCATGATACAGATAATGTTTGAGTAGAATGAATTGGTGCAGAGAAGCAAACAGACCATTGAGAAGATCAGATCAGAATTGGGAGAGATGCCAACACAGGCGAACGAGATCATCAAGTTCCTCAATTCTAAGACCAGGGAAGAACTGGAAGAGCTGAAAATTGAAGACAGAACAGAGACCATCCTCGAGGTCAAAAGAGTTTTGACTAAGAGAGGATTAATGCTTCAGCTGGAAGAAAAGGTTCAAGCCATGGACCTAGGGGTACAAAGATTCTTTAGTAAGATTGAGGCTCTCCAGAAGAAATGTCTTCCTGGTCTGAAGGTAATTAATGATAAATTGATGACACTCCCAGACTACAAGAAGAGATTGGCCGATGTGGCTAAGGATAGTTTGAAGTTTGCAGGAATTCAAGGGAGCATCACTGGTAAGGCGTTTCTAGATGCTCTTCAGTGGGACATCAGTATCCAACATGAGATTCGATACATTTTCCTCACCAAGCCTACCTTCGCCAAGTACACAGAAATGGACAAAGTGTATTGAAGGCTACTCAAAGTCAACGTGCCCAGTCATCTCCGATGGGAGGAACTCTGTGATCTGATCAAGTAGCAGATGAGTTGTCCCAGTCCAGTCATTTGTCCAGTTAGATGAGGTCGTGCAGAGGCTTCATCAACGGCCCACCCATAAATCAGCGTGCAGTTACACCACATCATCAAGCAGTTCCTAGATTTAGGAAATTTGTTAAGTTAGTTAGGCTAAAAATAGATTTAGCACGTCCTGGTCATTAATGACAGGATCATTTGTAATTTGAGTTATAAATACTTCATCTTTCGAAGTATTGAGGGTTGTTGATCTTCACACCCTGACGCTATCAGACTGTAATATTTTTGAAGAGATCTTCCATTAATACAAAGAGGCACTTTTACAGGATTCTTGCGTGTATTCATTGGTGATGTTTTCTCTCTAAGTTGAATGTGACTCTCGCTTTGTTATCATACTGTCTTCTAATTCTAATCTTTAAGAGTAACGAATGTTGCAGGATTTATCTCGTATACCCTGTTTCTGAGTCGAAAGATTTTAGTGTTTTATCTTCTGGTGTTTTCAATAGAGAAATTATTAATTGCTTCTTTGTTGAAATTATCTTTCTCATCTTTTCTGTTATTCATCATTTATGCTATTAAAGGATCCAGTGATTATATTATCTCGCCCTGTGAAAGTTTTCCTTTGCGTTTCTGGTTCGGATTTCATATTTTATTAAAACGCAAACCCCATAGCCCAATGGATGTGTAGGCTGTCTCAACCAATTCTAAAACACTTTGACAACAAAACCGACCTATTTCTTTACCTAGCCTAATATTTAAAATTGGAAACATAGCTAAATTATATAGAGAGATCCCTCTCTGAAGTTGGAAGGGCTAGATCCCAACTTCGAAAGTGGTTGGATAAAGTTACCTTTTGTAGATTTCTTCTATTGTCAACCTCTAGGAAACTTACAGAGTGCTAACATAGTGGCGACCATACTGGGGAAAGAACTAAAAATTTATAATTTCACATTTTCTTTTCCCTAAAAAGAAAGATTGTTCCTGGAATATTGCAAATTTGAGAAGAAAGTAATGTTTAGAGGTTGATTAAAATTTGTACATATTATTTTCGGACTCATAAAACTAAAAGTATATATATAAAAAACCAAAAAGAATTCTGGCTCCCAAGAAAGTTTATACTCTATCTCATCCAGACCTAGAACCTACGATAGTGACAAATAACCCAGAACAGTTTCTCAGGAAAAAGACCGTAGCTGAAGGCGCAGTAAGTCATACTCCCTTTCATAAGTCCCTTTCCTTTTCAGGAGAGCTCGTTACCTTTCAAAACCCTGACTCTGACACCTTTTCCCAACAGAGCCTGGTTAGAACACGGTCCGATAGTTTTGTGACTGGAATCATTTTCGACCCAACCGTTTTACAACCCCAAACCCCCGAAGTTCTGTCTCCCTCTGCTAAACCGCAAACCACTCCCTCAGTGCTATCCAATCCCTCATCGTCCTCGTCTTCAGTCACCACCTCACCGATCATCCAGTCTATTATCCCACCTCCTCCACACATCATGGCAGCTCGATATGATCCCTTGGTGTTGGCTGCACCTCTTCATGCCATGCCCCAAGACTATCAAGCGAGACTTCCACAGTTCGATGCAATAGGACCTTTGAGCGCACAACAGCACGTAGATAAAATGAATGATTATTATGATATGCATGAAGTAGATGAGGTTGACGTTCAAATGAGATTGTTTGCCCAAAGTTTGACAGGTGACATTAAAAAATGGTACAAAGGTTTGCATGCCGCCTCAGTCCTTGACCTTACCGCATTCCAAAGGATTTTTCTAGACAGATGGGAGGTAAAGAAAAACCCTCTCCAAATATTGTCAGAATACGAGAATATTAGAAGAAATCAAGGTGAGACAGTACAAGATTACTGCACTCGCTTCAATAACCTGTACAACATTATTCCAGCCAAAATCAAACCTCCACAGGGTTTGGCATTGATAAAGTTCCCTGATGGTTTTGACGCCGATATGTCATACCAACTCAGGGAAATAAATTCTACCACCCTGGAAGACATGCAGAAAAGTGCAATAAGTGTGGAGGCCAATTTGTTGGCAAAAAGGGCACGACAGAGGTCAGAGAGGAGAGTCACAATTAAAGAGGAACCTTCAACGTCAACCTCTGATTCCAAATTGGATTCCTTGGCCAAAGCAATGGAAAGAATGATGGAAAGACTTACTGTGTCAGAAAGAAATCCTCCAAGAGACAACCCACCTGCTCCTCAGGTTCGGAACCCTAACTTTAGGAGAAACCCTCCTCAAATCAGACAAAGAAATCCTAGGGATCAAAGAGAGAAGAGAGGTCCAGATCAGCAGATCAGACCTCCCCTACAAGAAAATTATGCCGATGAAGGGGAGGAAGTGATTGAGGAACTATAAGATACTCATATAAATCTCATGGGAATTCACGATAACGAAGCTATTTTCCTTACCCAAGAAGAGCAAGAAATTTTTCTTCTCAATCAAACAAAAGTAAGTGAAGAAGTTGAATATGCAGAACAGCAGGCATTCGAAAATGCCATTTTGGAGGTACATCGGCAATATAATCTGCGGAGTAAAAAGACAGAAGGGAGTTCCCCAAAAAAGACGATTGAAATGAAGAAGGTAATCGAAACCAAGAAGGCCCCTGAGCCATCTGCTAAGAAGATTCCTGAAAAGAGCAATGTCGAAGTTCCCGCAAAGAAAAACCTTACTATTCTGAAAAGATCGTCACAACCCAAGGTTTCACCTATTGATCCACCAAGTACTTCTGGCCAGAAGAATGTGGTGGACAAACCAGAATTGATGAGCCAAGGCAGAGCTCCTACACCTTTCATCCTTGAGGGGGAATTAGCCAAAGTAAAAATTCCCATTCCACTTTCCGAGTTGATGAACAAAGACATTTATCGTTCACAGGTGATTAAATCACTGACCATTGAACCTGACATAGGCACGAAGGCCTTAACCATTGGATCAGCAAATCATTCAGATACCGTGAACCTTACAGATGATCAACCTGAACTTTTGTTCGGACCTGAAGTAGATGGCCGAGACGATAATGGAGATGTCGCTCCTTTTTACATCAGTATAAACATACATGACCTGATCTTGCATAACGCTATGCTGGATTCGGGTGCTTCTCATAATCTGATGTTGAAAGCAGTGATGGAGAAACTGGGACTGGAGGTCACCAGACCTTACAAGGATTTACACTCATTTGACTCCAGTAAAGTTAGATGTATTGGTTTGATCAAGGACCTATGTATCACCYTGGTTCRGATYCCTGCAAAGAGCATGGTMATGRWTGTGGTRGTYGCAGACATCCCYCCRAAGTATGGAATGTTKYTATCYYRRTCTTGGGGGRCTAAGTTGAGAGGTACCYTGYARCTAGATATGTCKTATGCCACTATCCCRSTTTTCGGGCAAMAAAKAAGGYTRTACAGAGARAYRTTGATGAARTACMTGGTCADTAKCHARGAAAAACYDCACAASTAYCCYCTTTACTYYRCRCAYTCYGAMTTGGATTMTTTTATCWTGTAYAAYKATGGTGACAYRGRAGARMAARAYMCTCARYTGGSAGAAGATACMTYTVGTYNRRABRAAGGCCAAKAAAYCRTYGAGGTAGMAAGRAWGAAAAACGTGAWARCTRAAGARYTACYKRYAKATTTCTGGAGCATGGATTTTGAYRGAGYARTRAGCAAAGAAGGAGMYRGAGMARRRSTYTGKHTDCATAATCAYAGAAAYAGGTATTYMDAAAACCATTCTTAMAAATTAAATTTCCAATGCACTAACAATATTGCCGAGTATGAAGCCTTGATGCTCGGTCTGAAGCTTTTGAAAAGAGTTGGTGCTAAACAGATTATGGTAAGAGGTGATTCTGAGTTGATAATCAAGAAAATCAAAGGTGAGTATGTTGCGAAACACCCGCGTCTTAGAGCTTATAGGAATGTTGTTCTTGATGCCCTTAGATGTTTCACTGAAGTTGACTTGCAGGTAATGCTGAGGGGACAAAACATTTTTGCAGACGGATTGGCTACGTTAGCAGCCACATGTAAGATTCCTTTCCGCTCGAATCGCCCGTACGTGGTAGAGGTGAAATGCATACCAACCGTTCCCGACAATATCAGGTACTGGCAAGTGTTTGGTAATGATGATCAAATCGAAGACTTTCTGCAGTGTAAAAATGATTTTGAATGTACAAATATAGATTTAGAGAACGAGGATGAAAATGTAAATAGATCTGATTTTGAAATTGATAGTGTAAATAGCGTAGATTCAGGAGAATTAGGCGATGATGAGATGGAGGCCAATGTTTTACATTTGAAAAGCAATGTTTTGCCTAGGGGTCTAGTTCCTTTAGAGGACTTGTGTGATTTTAACAACGTAGCCAAAAAAACGAAAATCGAAGCCAATGGACAAGAGGTAGAAGACTGTAATATAGGGACTGAAGAGAAACCCAGGATAGTCAAATTGTCTAAATCCTTACCCCCTGAGCAAAAACTCAAATACATTGAGTTGTTCAAAGAATATTCGGATGTCTTTGCATGGGGCTATGAGGATTTGAAATCTTATAATACCAGCATCATACAACACAGGATTCCAATAAAAGAAGACCAAAATCCGTTCAGACATAAACTTAGGAGGATAAATCCCAAGTTGCTCCCTCTGATAGAAAAGGAAATCAAAAAAATTTACGATGCCAAAATCATAGTCTCGTTGAGTTTTTCCAAATGGGTCTCTAATTTGGTCCCTGCACGTAAGAAATCTGGGGAAATTAGACTTTGCATAGATTTCTGAAATCTGAATAAGGTCTCCCTGAAGGATAATTACCCCTTGCCAAAAATGGACCACATCCTTCAAAGGGTAGTCAGATCCAGTCGAATATCTTTGTTGGATGGTTTCTCGGGTTACAATCAGGTCCTCGTCCACCCAGATGACCAAGACAAGACCGATTTCACCACACCATGGGGCACTTTCATGTATGTGAAAATGCCTTTTGGTTTGATGAACGCTGAAGCCACTTTCCATAGAGCGATGGATATCGCCTTCGTGGAAGAATCGGGTAAGTTCATTGTCGTCTATTTGGATGATGTAACTGTGTTTTCCCGATCTGACGACGAACACCTGCGACACCTCAGATGAGTCTTCAAGAAATGCAGGAGGTTTGGAATTTCTTTAAATCCTAAGAAAATCCTTTTTGGGCTAGAGGAAGGCAAACTGCTAGGACACGTCATCTCCAAGGACGGAATCAAAATAAACCCCAGCAGAATCGAGGCCATACAAAAATTAGAACACCCAAGAAACCTCAAAGAACTACAGTATTTTATTGGGAGAATAAACTTTCTGCGAAGATTCATTCCCAATATGGCAGAACTCCTCAGAAACATTACAAATATGCTAAAAAAGGATGTAAAAATAAAATGGGACGTTGAGTCCAGACAGTCTTTCGAACAAGTCAAATGAGCACTCACAGAGGCCCTTGTCTTGATCAGCCATGATTTTACTAAGGATTTCTATCTTTTTTATTTCACTTCCGAACATACTATAGCAGCAGTATTACTACAAAAGAACAATGAAGGGTATGAACAACCCATAGCTTTCTTTAGTAAAGCGTTAAGAGACGCAGCTCTGAATTACAAGATAATGGAGAAACAAGATTTTGCCTTGGTGAAAGCTATAAAATATTTTAGAGTCTACATTCTCCATTCCCACACCATTGTGTATGTTCTTAATGTGGTAGTAAAAGACATTTTGACACAGGACAATCCGGATGGAAGAAGGGGAAAATGGATTGTGGTCATTTTAGAATACGACATAGAGATTAAGCCTATGAAACTAGTCAAGGGTCAAGGCCTTGCTAAATTAATGGCTGAATCTAATTTCCATGCTCTTGACATTAATTTTTTAGTTGCAGCAAATGAACAGGGCGAGATGGCGACTCCAAGCGTGAGAGAGGTTTTTCTCAACTCTCCACGATACGCAGACCTTATATTTGTTTTGCAAAATTTACAAGCTCCCCCTGGTTTGACTAAGACTACAGCTAGATTTTTAAATTTGAAAGCCTTAAAATTCTGTATTCTAGAAGGCAATTTGTATTGGAAAGATCCCAGAGGTATTCTGTTAAATTGTTTATTGAAAGATGAAGCTGACAAAGTGTTGCAAGAATTTCATGCAAGAGAATGTGGAGGCCATCTGAACTGGAAGGTCACAGCCAACAAAATACTCAGAGCTGGATTCTATTAGCCCACCCTATTCACTGATGTACATCATAAGGTGACTACATGTCATCAATGTCAACTGTTTGAAGGCAAAAGGAAACTCCTCCCTCTACCTCTGAAACCGATCTCAGTTGAATCCCCTTTCCAGCAATGGGGACTGGACTTCATTGGAGAAATACACCTTCCTTCTTCAGGCCAGCATAGGTGGATTCTCACTGCCACTGATTATTTTACCATATGGATCGAAGCAGTACCAAGCAGGCAAGCCACTGACTCTGTTATTATCAAATTCCTTGAAAATAATATCTTGTCTCGCTTTGGATGTCCTAGAAAGATTATAACTGATAATGTAGTTGTTTTTCGGTCGAAGAAACTCATATATTTCTACAACCAGTATCACATTGGTTTGGGGCATTCCACAGCTTACTACCCTCAGGGGAATGGGCTGGCGAAATCTTCAAACAAAACCTTGGTAAATATCATCAAGAAAATGTTGCAGGAAAACAAGAAATTGTGGCATAACAAGTTGGTGTTCGCATTATGGGCTGACAGACTGACCACCAAAAGGTCAATCGGTATGTCACCATACCAGCTGGTCTATGGCACAGAGGCAGTTTTCCCCACTTCTTTAGGAGTCCCTGTCATGAATTTTCTTCAAGATGTACAAGCTGAGCCAAATGACTCACAGAGAAGGATCAACCAGATGATCCATTTGCAACATTCAAGGGAAGAAGTTTTCAACAAGACTCAGGTGATCCAAAAAAACATCAAGAAGATTTTTGACAAAAGGACCAAGGAATATGATTTTGAGCTAGGAGATTTGGTGTTGAGATGGGACGCAAGAAATGAAGACAAGGGAAAGCATGGAAAATTTGACAGTCTGTGGAAAGGACCATACATGATCCAAGCCTTCAGGGGAAACAATGCTTTCTTGCTAAACAACGCTGATGGGACAGATCTGCCAGGAGGACCTGTAAATGGCAAAATGTTGAAACATTATGTGCCACCTCAGTAGAGACTCGAGTTTTCACCCACCATTGTACATACCATTTTTATTCTTCACCTGCATTTTTTGAGTGAATAACATTAGTCAGTTGGTTGAATCCCGAAGAGAAGGCCCTAAGCCGCTGACCACTGTTCTTCCAATTTTTGAGAATAAAGCTAATCAATCGACGAAGGCTACTAGGAAGATATTTTCAGAATGACAAGAACCAGGATTCTTGGCACTTCACAGGCCAAGTACCATCCCTAGGTGGAGTCGTTGTTATCACCCTATAAGTTATAGGATCAACTGGTGACTGGGATATTATCTGTCTCTAGTGTTTTTGTTGACAAATGATTTTGCATTCTGCAAATAATTTGAAAAAGAAAAAGAAAGAAAAGAAAAAAGAAAAAGAAAAGAAAAGAAAAGAGGGCATAAAAGAATTCAATAAAAGCCCCATGCAATAATAGTAACTTGGTCCATACCTTGCAAGCATGGCCAAGTTCTTTTTAAATTGATGTTGATAGGGTAGTGAATGAGTTTGGCTAAACAGTTTAATCTTAGCCAAAGTGTCTAGGTTAGATTAGTGAATAAATCTGGCCAAACTGTCTAATCTTGGTCAGATAGCCCCAGGGTAGAGTAATTTATTAACCCAACCGTCTAATCTGGGTTAATTGTCATAGGAAGCTAGGTTACAATATAGGCTAGTTGCTTTGTTTCTTCATTTTAATAAAACCAGCTTGATGTAAGTGTTGCACCATGTTTCAGATACTTAAAGGGTCGTTTGCCTAACCCCTTGGTGGTGTTGACATGAAGAGCCTTGGAGAAAACCTG
>JZKD02S1635298.1:613771-637074 GCA_000966675.3 Picea glauca | reverse complement strand
GGGGGGGGCAGGTGAATCGATGATAAGACCCGCGTGCATCTGGACGGCCTAGGATCGAGCACGCAGATCTACGGTCAGCATTGGATTTCGTACCCCCCCATCCATTATGTTTTTAATGGAGGGGGGGGTCCGGAATGAGTGATAAAAAGCGTGCAAAGATCTGCAGCCATGAAACAAGCGCTCAGATCAATGGCTCAAAAAAAATTTCAGACCCCCCCGAATGATATACTTTTAACCGAGGGGGGGGGTCCGGAATGGAATCTTCCCTCTGGCGGGCCCCTCTTTATACGTGGCATCATTTCAATGGTCCTGAGTTCCATCACTGCCTACTGTCTGACATACATTCATCACATCTTGACGTCACTATTCACCTTTCTGAAAAGGGTCACGCCCCATAAACTGTTGTCAGTCCTTCACCCTCATTCGCTTGTGGCAAGCCCCCTCACTATGACCTTTACATCTAATCGATAGCCACCACGTCACCCATCCATATCCATCAGTCACTGTCACCCGCCATCTCACACTCAAATGATCTGTTGGCCATTTATTACTGGATAACCTATCCATTATCCAGCTGACCTATCTCCTGTGCCCAACCGACCCCTGTTAACTTAAAACTACCATTATTCTCCCTACTTTTTCCATTCACCCATCGCACCAGAGTTTTGACACCGTTTACTCCTCCGTTACGATCAATTTCCCTCATCCACAGTCAGTCACCCCCACTAACGTTGTGTTTTCTTGCAGGTATTGTTACAGAAATGGCGCCAAAGTCCAAACAAGCAGAAGGAGAGGAGAATCTGTTTCTCCCGCCTCCTGTCGACCTTGACAGGATCCCACTGGTCGATAAAGACCGATTAATCGCAGATATAAAATGCGATTTTGATTTCACAGACCTTCAGTCATGGCTCAGGGAAGTTTTCCTGGACCAGAGTGATGAAATCGGGCTCTGGGAGTCCAATTTACCCCTTTACCTCTTCCCTCAGATCCATCCATTCCCAGAATTCGCTCTCAAGTGCCAAGCCCACTACATTCCTGAGCAAAGAGTCGTCGTCTCTTCGTCCGGAGAGATCCTGTTCCTCATCACGCCTGAATCCATAGACCAGATGATGAAAATTCCCCGAGCCGACTATGCGTCACCTTTCGACCTGGAAATTCTTACAGAATTATACAAGAAAATGACCTTCCCCCAAAGAGCTCAAATATTCGAGCTTTTCCTTCCCCCATCCTCTCAATTCCCCTCCACAAATCCTCCTTACCCTTCCTCCATGTTCTCAACTAAAGGAAACCATATCATCTCATCCGTTTATGCTTTGTTAGGATATTATTCTAATCAGTGGGTAGATGAACCTATTCTGGGTTTTCTATCCATCTTCTCTACCGATGAAAAGCCCACCACCCAGTACGATTTCAGCACGTTCCTAGCGAACAATATTCACGAACAGTTCGTGAATTTCGCCATGGAATGCATGTTCAGATACTCGTCGATACTAGCATACTTGTTCGTCTTCTTCCAGGTGGAAAAATTTGGTTTTTCCATGCAGAAGATGGATGTAGATGGTAAACCTCAGGTAGTGACAGCATGGACCTCCTTGCTAAAGCACAACTCCACTGATTTCAGTTTCAAGGAGTTCATCGATCAATTCTACCACCTTGTGGTAAGTATGCTAAGTGGCAGGCCTGAGCCTCGGATAAACGATGAAGTTTAGAAGATCCTAAACCTCTCGGATAACACAAAGACAGGTGATTGGTATTTGTACCAGTATTACACCGAGATCAGAGTATACGGGTGCGAATTGGCACCGTATAAGCTGCCCAAGTATCTGCCTATCAGGATTTTTGCTTTGGAATATATAAGGCAAATAATAAATTCCGATGATATCCACTTTGTGTCATTGAAGAAAAAGCAGCAACTTAGAATCAAGGGGCAGATTGGCTCCTTCATCTGCAACAATCGTGGCGCTGGGGAAGAAGCAGACAGGATGCTGAGAGAAATGAAGTTCTTCATGAGTTTCCCATGGCATTACGATCCATGTGGGATCATCTCAGAGATGAGGGTGAAGAACAAAAACATCCCATATGTTCATGAGTCCAGGCCTGAAGTTGAGAAGTTCGCAAATCAGTCAGCCTGGGAGCCTAACACATTGATCGAAGTAGAACAGCAGAATCCCCCGGCCACTGTGTCACAAATGACCATGCCACAGGTCCCAAAAGAGAAGATGCCTAGGCAAGATTTATCTCTGCCTGTCACAGAGGTATCATCAGAAGAATTCCAGCTGCATACTAAGAGGCCTAAGACTTCTGCAGTTCCTGGCCCGACCGGGGAAACAGAAGCCATGTCTACTACAGTGACCAAAGTTGGTATTCCACCCTTCGGTTCGAGCCTCCATAAGGTCATAACCCCATCAATGCCGAAAAATTCTACAGATTCTCCATTGACCACCCAGCCAGGCAAGGTAGGACCCAAGTTGAGCATTTTTGAAAAATATGAGCTGATCAAGAAAAGGAACCAGACCCTGACCAGCAGTACCTGCGCCCAGTTCTGGAAACAGACGTCGACTGTGCAACATAGACTGCTATCAGCATTCGACATCGAGAAGGGAAGAATGCATATGGAATTCCTCCAGGCACAGGTACCAAATCCCAAGGTGATCACTGACTATAAAAGGGCCACCTTCGAATTCCAGATGAAGGATGTGCATCCGACCGATCAGATGGATATGCACAAGCAGACAGGGGAAATTGTCTTTTACATGCTGGCGCATGCTTCCACTACTGCGTCCAAACTGCAAGTGTCCCTGAACAATGTTCAAACACAATTGAAGCTAGAGAAGATATCGTCCTTTGCCAAGGACAACAGAATTAAGACGTTGGAGGAACTGGTCCTCAAGATCGGTTACGATCCTTCGAAGGTAAAAGCAAATGAGGAAATGATCAAGAAGAAGAATGCTAACATAGCCTCCTTGAGGAAACAATTGAAGCTCCCGCCCACAGAAGATTCACAGGCGAAGGAGATAATAGAGAAAGAAGGAGAGAAAGACGAAATGCTCAAGCTTCTCATGGAGCAGAATGCACAGCTTAAAGAAATGGAAGCTGAGATGGAGAAACTATTAAAAGAGAAAGAGCAATTGAAGCCAATGGAAGTCATTCCATTGAGTGCTATTCCAATTTTAGGAGTGAGCATAGCATTAGTGACAGAAGTCCCATCCGCGACTCCATTGACATCCCAGGAGAAGACAGCCTACCTGGATAAGTCTATGGAAAAGATGAACCTGTAGGAAACAGAGATCAGCAGGCTCAAAAAGGAGATTGAGAACCTTCAGGAACTCAAATCTTCCTTTCAGACCAGCCTCTCCAAAGAAAAGCAGGTGACAGAGCAGGTCAAATAGGAGCTACAGCAGCTCCGGAAGCAAACAGTGGCAGGAAAGACTTTGACCAAGGTTAAAGAAAGCGTATGGACAGACATCACCAAGTCCATGAATGAGATATGGCCCATGATACAGATAATGTTTGAGTAGAATGAATTGGTGCAGAGCAGCAAGTAGGCCATTGAGAAGATCAGATCAGAATTGGGAGAGATGCCAACACAGGCGAACGAGATCATCAAGTTCCTCAATTCTAAGACTAGGGAAGAACTGTAAGAGCTGAAAATTGAAGACAGAATAGAGACCATCCTCGAGGTCAAAAGAGTTTTGACTAAGAGAGGATTAATGCTTCAGCTGGAAGAAAAGGTTCAGGCCATGGACTTAGGGGTACAAAGATTCTTTAGTAAGATTGAGGCTCTCCAGAAGAAAGGTCTTCCTGGTCTGAAGGTAATTAATGATAAATTGATGAAACTCCCAGACTACAAGAAGAGATTGGCCGATGTGGCTAAGGACAGTTCAAAGTTTGCAGGAATTCAAGGGAGCATCACTGGCAAGGCATTTCTAGATTCTCTTCAGTCGGACATCAGTATCCAACATGAGATTCGATATATTTTCCTCACCAAGCCTACCTTCGCCAAGTACACAGAAATGGACGAAGTGTATCGAAGGCTACTCAAAGTCAACGTGCCCAATCATCTCCAATGGGAGGAACTCTGTGATCTGATCGAGTAGCAGATGAGTTGTACCAGTCCAGTCATTTTTCCAGTCAGATGAGGTCGTGCAGAGGCTTCATCAATGGCCCACCCAGAAATCAGTGTGCAGTTACACCACATCATCAAGCAGTTCCAAGATTTAGGAAATTTGTTAAGTTAGTTAGGCTAAAAATAGATTTAGCACGTCCTGGTCATTAATGACAGGATCATTTGTAATTTGAGTTATAAATACTTCATCTTTCGAAGTATTGAGGGTTGTTGATATTCACACCCCGACGCTATCAGACTGTAATATTTTTTAAGAGATATTCCATTAATACAAAGAGGCACTTTTACAGGATTCTTGTGTGTAGTCACTGGTGATGTTTTCTCTCTAAGTTGAATGTGACTCTCACTTTGTTATCATACTGTCTTCTAATTCTAATATTTAAGAGTAATGAATGTTGCAGGATTTATCTCGTATACCCTATTTCTGACTCGAAAGATTTTAGTGTTTTATCTTCTGGTGTTTTCAATAGAGAAATTCTTAATTGCTTCTTTGTTGAAATTATCTTTCTCATATTTTCTGCTATTCATCATTTATGCTATTAAAGGATCCAGTGATTATATTATCTCACCCTGTGAAAGTTTTCCTTTGCGTTTCTGGTTCGTATTTCATATTTTATTAAAATGCAGACCCCATAGCCCAATGGATGTGTAGGCTGTCTCAACCAATTCAAAAACACTTTGACAACAAAACCGACCTATTTCTTTACCTAGCCTAATATTTAAAATTGGAAACATAGCTAAATTATATAGAGAGATCCCTCTCTGAAGTTGGAAGGGCTATATCCTAGCTTCGAAATCGGTTGGATAAAGTTACCTTTTGTAGATTTCTTCTGTTGTCAACCTATAGGAAATTTACAGAGTGCTAACAGATTGTTCATGTTCGGGGACACATGTCTGAATATTAACAAGTGTTAGAAATTTCGACGTTCGGCATTTCAGGGGTGGGGTGGTGTTCAATAGAGAAATCCTTTGAATCCCAAAGTAGTTAAAGACCCGTAGCGTCGGAGTGATGTGGCATGCTGATGTCACCTAGGGTGACGTGGACCCACTATAATCATTCCATGTGTCATCTTGTTTCAGGATTTTCACAGACCTTTTGGACCAATTAGAACTTGACACATGTCACTAGTAGATTGGGCCACATGTCAAATCTATATTTTCAACATGTAGCACCCCCCCTGGTGCATGATTGTTGATGAGACTATAGAAATTCATAGATTCAACATTCATGGATATGTGTGTATGTTATTGCAAGAACCTCCGAAGCATGAAGCCCGAAGAACTTCGCAAGTTCATTGTTCAGGAAAATTGAAATGTGAAGTAGTAAGGACCTCTGAAGTCCGAAGCTATGGAGCACCAGAGTAGTGATGCTCTGAAGAGCCTCTACAGGATTTTTCCATTTCGGCGTTAGAAGGGAAGTTTGTGTGGTATAGGCGGAGCCTCTGAAGCCTGAAGTCCCAGAGCAATAGAGCCCTGAAGCTCCGAAGATGTACTATGCAATGGTTCACTAGTTCGATGTTTAGGAAAAATGAAGTGTGAGGAAGGTGAATTCTCCGAAGCCTGAATTCCCAGAGCCTCAAAGTCCCAAATCTTAGAATAAACTCCTTCCAGCTAAGTTCTTGGTCATATCCCTTGGCCATATGAGACTTTGGTCGAAATAAAAGAGGGCTAGTGCCCGAATTGTGGTTTCAAATGCAGAAAGGGGCTTAAAAAAAAAGGAGGCCATGAGGTTTTTGAACTGTACAGACCTGCATTGGAAGAAAATAACAGGATCCTATGAACCTTGAGAGAGGATTCAGCATGGATCCAAGAGCTAATTCGTCTTTGAGAAAGAAGGAGAATTTTTCAGGGGTTATCTTCCAAGAAACATAATTGTTCAAATATCCATAAGTTTCTGCTCAAAACTCATAATTGAGCAAGGCAGTAGCCATTGGAAAGATGTTGGACATTAGAATATAACTATTCACCTAGGGAATTGAGATGAAAAGTCAATTTCTCAAGAAAACATAAGAGATAAGTCTAATAAATTATTGAACCAGGATGGTTCATATTTCCATGAAATTGTTGAGATGGTTGGCCTGATAAAGTTCGGTTGGATGCACATTTTGCAAAGTTTAAAACAACTAGATCCAATCAGGATCAACAAAGAGTGCATAGGAATGGAAGAAAAACAAGGAGCTTACATCTAGGAATATGAGATCAAAGGGATGTATGCCCATATGGGTACTGAGGGCACAAACTCAAATGGACATGGAGAAGGAAAGGATGAAATATTGAACTTGGTTGAAACTATTAAAAATTTGTAGAAGGATGTCCAAAGCTATAAATATGATAACCAAAGGATTATGAAAGACAAGGAGAAGCGGGAGGACTTCAACATGAAGTTAATGTAGAGCCTGGACATAATCGAAAATAAATTGGATAAGGAGAATGACTCAAGCAAATTAGGAATCCATAGGTCTCCTGATGAGAAAGGAGGAACGATGATTGTTAGAAGACATCATCATCACTCCCTAAGACATTATAATAGGAGAAATCATAGAAACTCAAGTACATCCCATGTCGGGAAGCTTAAGAGAAGATATGGGGTTGATGAGCTACAAGGAGAACTAAACAAAATCAAACCTCCTACATTTTATGGTGAGCACAAGAAGGATGAATATGAAGAGACATGGTTGCTAGGCATGAGAAATTATTTTCAATTGCATAATTATTCTTCACATGCAGAAGGAAGAATTGTTATCTATCATCTCAAGGGAAAGGAATCCATGTGGTGGGGTCATCTTGTGCAAGTGCATCCCATTAAAGAGAAAAGTGTTACCTGGAAGGAATTCAAGAAGTATTTTGAAAAGAAATACTTGACTAAGAGATATGATGACAAGAAAATGAAAGGAATTCAAGAAGTATTTTGAAAATAAATACTTGACTAAGAGATATGATGACAAGAAAATGAAAGAGTTCTTTGAACTCAAGCTTGGGAGCATGACCTTTGAGGAATATGAAAGAAGGTTTTTGGAACTGTTGAAGTATGTTTCTTTCATCGAGGATGAAATGATTAATATTGGGAGGTACTTTAGTGGACTACCACCATTCATTAGTGACATGATTCAATATGATGACCCCAAAACTTTGGAGGAGACCATAAAACAATATAAATGCCTATATGATCAACATAAAAGAAAACCAACTTTCCAAAAATCTTGGGAAGAAAATAAGAAGTACAAGATGGAGCAGAGGAAGAAGGGGAATAAGCCACCATTATTCAGAAATAGTCCTCGGGGACAGCTAGTTTCTAGAGAGACTAGAACAATTGAGACAGGAGGGAAAAGGCCAAGACAACCACCTATTCAATGTTGGGTTTTTCAGGGAAATCATATGTATAGAGATTGTCCCCACAAAAGTGAAAAAGTGAGATTTTTTCACAATGTATAGCAAGTTGAAACAGTGGAAGACATGGGAAGGATTGTACTCGAGATCTATGCAGCCCTGGACAACAAGAAAGATGATTTTCAATCACATATGATTCAAGAAGAAGGTATTATCAACAACCAAACCATTGCAATTTTAATTGATTTAGGAGCTAGTCATAGCTATATAGATCCTAATATGGTGGAAAGATTTCAATTGCCAAGAAGAAATCATGGAAAATCTTGGTTGGTACAGATGGCTACCGGAGGCAAAAAAAAATTTAATGAGATGGTTAAGTCATGCTCAGTGGACATGAATGGGATGAGCACTAAGGACGATTTAAATATCTTGCCATTAGGGTCCTATGACTATATAATTGGTATGGATTGGTTAGACCAACGTCATGCTATGCTAGACTGTCATAACAAAGCATTTACTTGTTGGGATGAGGAAGGGAACCTAAGGATAGTACATGGAATTCCCAGGGAAGTAACTATTAGAGAAATCTCAGCAATGCATCTAAAGAAAAGTTACAAGAAAGGGTATCAATTATTTGTAGCTCATATGGAAGAGACACATAAAGATAAGGTGTCAAGTATCGAAGACTATGTTGTCCTAAAAGAGTTTGAAGATGTGTTTAAAGAAATACTAGGATTACCTCCTAAAAGTGATATTGATTTCTCTATAAATCTGATGCCTGGAGCAGCTCCAGTATCCAAGACTCCTTACAGGATGAGTGCACTAGAACTGAAGGAGTTGCAAATGCAGCTTGAATAGCTTCTAAAGAAGGGGTATATACACCCAAGTGTGTCACCTTGGGGTGCCCTAGTTTTATTTTTGAATAAGAAGGATGGAACCTTGAGACTTTGCATGGACTTCAGGCAGTTGAATAAGGTAACTGTGAAGAATAAGTATGCTTTGCCAAGGATCCATGACCTCTTTGATCAATTGAAGAATGAAAAATATTCTCCAAGATTGATCTCAGGTCTGGTTATCACCAGGTAAGAATTAAATATGAAGACATCAACAAGAATTCTTTCAGAACAAGGTATGGACATTATGAATTCACAGTGGTGCCATTTGGGTTATCAAATGCCCCATTTGTTTTGTGTGTGTTTAATGAATGGTATTTTCAAGGAATACTTAGATAAGTTTTTCATTGTCTTTCTGGATGACATTCTTATATATTATAATTCAGAGGAAGATCATGAACAACACTTGAGGATGGTACTACAAGTATTATCAGAACCAAATTCATTATTTGGGGCATATCATATCAGAGGAAGGAATAACAATAGATCCTAAAAATATTGAGGCCATTAGAGGATGGTCAGCACTAAAGAATGTGATAGAAGTCAAGTCATTCATGGGCCTTGTAGGCTACTATAGAATATTTATTGTAGGATTTTCAAAAATTGCACACCCGATTACTTTCTTGCAAAAGAAGGGAGTGAAGTTCCAGTGGACCTTGGAGTGTGAAAATAGTTTCCAACACTTGAAGCAATTATTAACCAGTGCTCCAATCCTAAGGATTGTTGATCCAAATGAATATTTTATTGTATGCACATATGCATGTAAGGAAGGACTTGGTGGAGTCCTCGGTCAGAATGGGTTTGTTGTATGTTATGAATCAAGGAAGTTGAAGGAGCATGAAAGGAAATATGCCACTCATGATTTGGAGTTGGTAGTCATATTGCATGCCTTGAAGAAGTGGAGGAACTACCTCATGGGAAATAGGTTCGAGCTAAGGACAGACCATAATGGTCTGAAATATTTATTTGAACAACCAACTTTAAATGCCAGGCAAAGCTAGTGGTTACAATTTCTCAGTGAATATGACTTTGATATAAAGCATATCAAAGGAAGAGAGAAAACTTTGGTTGATGCAATCAGCAGAAGAGTGCATGAGTTTCATGCTACATCCATTAGCATGTACCAATCAAATTTAAAATATAGAATCTTGGAGGCTACAAAATCATATTTGCAATACATGGAAATGGTAACAAAATTATAGCAAGGTCTTTTGCAACAGAAAATTGAAGACTACAAGATTGGAGAGGATGAAATTCTCATGTATAAAGAGATAATTTATGTACCAAATTTTCGTTAATTGAGAAGTATGATATTGAAATAAATTCATAATGTACCTTATGTTGGACACCCAAGGTATCAAAAAACTATTGCAGCTGTCAAAAACAATTATTATTGGCCATGCATGAAGCAATAAATTGTTGAGTACATTGCCAAATGTTTGGAGTGTCAAAAGGTCAAGGTTGATCATAGACACCCAGCTCTATTGTTGCGGCCATTACCCATTTTTGAGTGGAAGTGGGAAGTAGTGACAATGGATTTCATCACCAAGTTTCCCAGAACAAACAAGCAGCATGATTCGATCATGGTAGTGGTGCAAAAGCTTACCAAAGCTTCCCATTTTATTCCAGAAAAGCTAACTCACAAGGAAACCAATGTTGTTGATATTTATATGAAGGAAATTGCTCGATTTCATGGGATACCCAAGAAAATTGTGTCTGACAAAGATCCAAAATTCACATCAAATTTCTGAAAATGATTGTTTAAAGGATTTGGAACAAAATTAAATCTTAGCACAACCTATCATCCATAATATGATGGGAAAACAGAGAAGGTGAATCAAGTGATTTAAAATATGTTGAGGATGTATGTGATGGATAAACCATCCAAGTGGGAAGACTACCTACACTTGGTAGAGTTTTCTTATGACAATGGGTACCAAGAATCTCTAAAGATGAGCCCATTTGAAGCACTTTATGGTTGAAGGTGCAATACACCTATGACTTGGGACAACCCAACAGATAGAGCAATGGTTGGGCCAGATTTTCTCAGGGAAATGGAAGAGAAGATATCAAAAATAAAACATAATTTAAAGGTTTCTCAAGACAGGAATAAAAACTATGTTGATAAGGGCAGAATTCACAGGGAATTTAAAGAGGGTGACCATGTATTCTTGAAAGTGAAGGCCAACAGAAGTTCCCTGAAATTGGGAAATTGTTCCAAGTTGGAAGCTCGTTATTGTGGGCCGTTTGAAATAGTAGAGAGGATTGGGCTTGTATCTTATATGCTTGCATTACCTGCGTCAATGTCTATTCATAATTCATTCCATGTATCATTGCTCAAAAAGTATGTACCTAATCCTAATCGTGTTATTGATAGGAATCTGATTCAGGTGGAGAAAGAAGGCGCATTTCAAGTGCATCTAGTGTGCATACTAGAATGGAAGATAAAATAGCTCTAGAATCAATCCATAGAGCTAGTAAAAGTCCAATGGACCTAGTATGATCCTGAGGATGAAACTTGGGAGCACGAGGATGTTATGCGGGCAGAATACCCACATCTTTTTGAAAGTTTTTGAACTTTTGATTGTATATGTGTATATATAATGCACTAAGGAAAATGCATAAAATAAGGGGAGGGGGATGTAACACCCCCAAGATCGATCCCCAGTTGAATTGTAAACATTTTTTGTAGGATGGTGAGTCAGGTGCTTATAACTTAGGAGGCTTATGTGTTGAATTAGGCCAGAGAGCCTAGATGGTAATTTCTAGTGAGCCTATTTTTGTATATGTAAACACTCATATAATTAATAAAATACATCGTCGCACATAGACCGACCACAATAAAATAGTATGGGGGAATAACCTCCACTAGGAAGGGAAAGGGAGGGGCTAAGAGCCTAGGAAAGGAGCTAAGGTAGAGGGATTATCTCTAAGGGAATATTATAATATTATTCCTAGAGACTAAGGAATGGATAAATATCATGTTATCCTAAGTTCTTATGGGATAGAGCATGAATCCCAAGTGGAGAGGAACGAATTCCTGGAGGGCCATTTGTCAATCAGGGTGCACACAAATATAGGTGGGGAAATTAGTCTATTTTGGGGGGACTTCCCCATTCACTCACTCATTCACGCAACCAACCATTCTCTTGATCAGTCAACCTCCGCATCAATCACACACACTGGGAAACTGCAGGCACTCTTGAAGTTACCCATACTATTATGTTTACCAGCTGTAACCCGTACCCGTTTTGTACTGAGCCAATAATGTATTGTAACCAAGTCAGTATTGTTCCTTAACTGAGTTCTATGGTTGTTATCCATGTTCTATTCTCACTTTTGGTTGCTTCCTTCACCGAGCCTATACCTAGTTGACTAGAGAGATGGATTGAAGAAGCGGTTTTTTAGGCCTATGGATTGAAGAGAGTTTGTTGGGAAAGTGATTTCCTGAGGGAGCCCAACTACAACTACAGTGATCTGAGACTTCCTATATGGCCTGTTGTTGAAGCCCTGGAAGGGAAGTGGGGTAGTTGAAGGACTATTGAGAAGAGAAGGGAACACTTCCTAGGGTGGGACAGGCATGTGGAGAACAAGAGACTATGGGTTGGTAGTTTGAGTTGGCTCCTGGGACGACATCCTTCCTATTGACTGTGTAACTTCATTTTGTGACAACCTAGCCTAGGAATCCCTTTACCCGGGTGGAGTTTATCCCCAACAAGGGGGTGACCCATTGTTGAGAGTGATGAGCAGCATGGTCTAAGGTTGGGAGGATCATGGAAGGTCTGCATGCAGTTGGTGGTCTTCTATAAAAGATAAGTATCAATTGTGTGTTCACTTGCATGGTATGTGTTTATACATGTCTTTATATTTATGGGTATAGCCTGTGTATGATGTATGTATATGTTTACTGGTAATTCTGCATGAAACTATGTATTAGCATAATGTATTTTTTTTCTTAAAGTTTTATATATATGAAGTTCCGCAAGAGTTTATGTGTGGTATAACCCAGCAGGTCTAATCTTGGGTATGTTACAATTTGGCATCATACCAGATCTTGAGTAGTGTTTGTAGTGGCCTGGCCTGGCCCTGGGAGGTTGGGGGATGTTACATATTCAAATATGTATTTTTAATTTTGTATTTAATTTTTTGTTCAAAAGATAAATAAACATTACTTGTCCTTATATTTTTATTGAAATTTTTGTGGTAGATTAATGCTATGAACGACATTAGTGTTACTTTTATATTGCATTTTTTTATGTTGCTTCAATTAACTAATTTTGGATGATATTGAGTCATGTAGATGCCATTACCTTTACAAGACAACCTTCCTTGAACATTGTCTTCAGAAGACCATCAAGAATAATCATAAGCTCTATATGTCTAGAGCATGGACTTGATGATGCAAGGTTTTGGTATAAGACTAGTAAGAAATCAGTTGTCGAAGTGGTTGTAGGTAATACATGAATTTCTAGAGGATGTCATCAGGGTAACCTTTGTACTAGAGAAATGTTAGAGCCATGCAATTGTAAATCATTAGGTAAAAAATTGTCTAAGATATGAGATCCATAATACATATAATTTCCTTAAACTTCACTTCTTCAAAATGAATTATAGTGCACTTCACTTGTTCCAAACCAGTTGTAGTAAAAATTATTGTAGGAATTATCTTATGAGCAATGAACACATTTATGAACAATAGCCCACATTTTCTTTTCATAGTAATAGGTATGTTTATATTCATTTCAAGTTGACTTTCCATCATGTAAATACAAAAGAAATGGAGTTAAGGATTATTTTGATTTAAAATCAATACTATTTCATAATTGTTGTAACCTAGCCTACAAAACTGAAATTCATCAGCAGAGAAAACAAAGAATCATAACACATTAGACAACAAAGAATAATAGAGGGGAAATATATCTCTTTATTTTTTAGTCAACCAGTGGTGAAATGGTTAACAAGTCTCGTTAAAGGACCTCACAAAATTCTACATTTAAACATAAAATATGCAAGCATTTTTCATGCATATCGAAATCCAAACACTTGAGAAACCTCCAATAGAGACAACCACTAATTGTAACTAATAGGTATGCGTTGTCACAACCCAATAATATCCACCTTGACAATAATTTTTTTGATACCTTTCCCAAAGAATTAAAACATCATCTTTCCTACAAGCCAAGAGAATCCAAACTCCACTGTAGCTTCTCTAACATAATTGGTTGTGTAAACATGTTTGCAAAATTTTCCCCAATATGGACCACTCTACCTTCATCGATAACATGTCTTAAAAAATGATTCCTTGTTCTATTTGGTATGCTAGACTATTAGTCAAATACACAACACTTTGACTACCACATAACATCTTATCTTGCACTTGTCCAAAGCTTACTCAATATATCTTTGCATTAGTGCAAGACATAACCTTAGGTAGTTATCCTCTTTTCCAAACCTCCTAAAGACTAAGTCACTACAGCCATTGTAGGTGATACTTGTTCCTCTAATATATCGAAGCACCCATTTCCAATGCTATGGATATTCCATGTGTCCACTCACAACACTAACTTCATGTGAAATATCTAGTCTTGAACATTCCATCGCAAACATCAACCTTCTTATTGTATTAGCATATGGTACATGAGACATATAATCCTTTTCTTCCATACTACCATGACATAAAATTGAATAAATATTGCAATGGAAAGATAAGGGGATATTTAATAGTTTCACAATGTTCATAATGAACCTCATCAATATATTTTCCATAGACTTCTATTGTGACAACCATAACTTACCATTTTTCTCGTGTCCGTGTACTTTTATGCCCAATATTTATTTTGTTTCTCCTAGATCCTTCATCTGAAACATCCTGGCCAATTGAGATTTTAACCTACTGATCTCAACCATCCTTTCGATTGCAACAAGCATATCATCAACATATAACACCAAGACAATGAATATTCCATTGAAAAATTTGAAGTAAACACAATGATCATACTCACTTCTAGTAAAAATTTGGCTCACCATGAAGGAATCAAACATATTGTACCATTTCTTGCATACCTTTAGGCCATACAATGATTCCTTGAGTTTGCAAAAAAATATTCCTCTGGTTCGACCCTCATTCAATCTCTCACATAGCCAGAAAATACGAATTTGACCTCTAATACCTCACATGGATAGGAAATACAAATTCGACCTCCAATATCTCATATAGCTAGGAAATACAAATTTGGCATGCTTCCTTTCTTAGCTTTGATACCACTTCTTGTAACCTAGCTTTCAAAACTAAAATTCATGAACAAAGAAAATAGATAATTATAACACATTAGATAGAAAAGACGAATAGAGGAGCAATACATCTCTTTACTTCTCAGTCAACTAGTGGAGAAATTATTACAAGTCTCTTTGAATCACCTCACGCGCTTCTACAATTAAAGATAAAATATGCAAGTGTTTTTCATGCATATGGAAATCCAAATGCTTCATAAACCTCCAATAGAGACAACCACAAATTGTAAATAGCATGTATGTGTTTTTTTTCCCTCAGAAAACAACACAGGAAACCCTTGAGTACTTCCCCACTTCTTGGATGGTAAACATGGTAAACCGTTGACCCTAATTATGTGGCCTAACCCTAAGGGGGAACAAGAGATTCGAACATGTGACCTCCTCCACTGGGGATAGCTTCATGTCTATCTCAGAGCCACTTGAGCTAACCCTCAGGGCTAACTGACAGGTATGTGTTGTCACCACCCAACAATAATTAACAATCTAATCTTCACAAAGTAAGGTAACAATGAGGACTCTATATAGGAAGCATTATTCTAAAGGAGTATAACGGAATTCATTCAAAAAAAAACATCTTTCGAGGTTAAAATGCATCTTGGGAAATTACTTTGGGAACACCTAGGATTTGATATATATACCTCCCATAGTAGATATCTTATTGTATGAATATTGGTGGCTATCAACCATTTCAATTTTACCCCCATCTTTATATTAAGTAACTTTATAGATCCCTGTCTTTATTTCTACTAATTTTATCCTAGTGTACATTGCTTCCAACGTTAGTGGTCTCCACTATCTCCCCTTTCTTCCTAGCCAGTACTTTATTTCAAAGTTGGGCACCTGTAAATGGGTCACTCCTTCTAACCCTAGTGTGCTACGCCATTGACTTACTATCAAGGGATATATATTATATTGGCACTAGGGTTTTTTCAATGGAAGGAAAGAAACACTTGTTGACTTGTGACTTGACCCCTTGACATCTATATATAGTATTCTCTCAAAATCAAACAATAAGCTACATGAGAAACCGTAAAGATTGAATATAATTTCCATATGTAACACATGAAATATTCATGTTGTTATAATGTCTTCCCGTCATGAGATTCAAGCTCAATAGTGACCTATTTTTTACTATGGAGCTCTTGCATCCTTTTTCTTTCTATTGATGTTCCTGGAGTGAATGGATTGGTAATAACATTTAGCTCTGCAAAGATTAAAAAAAACATGTTATCAATTCGTATTTATGAAAAACTTGAGGCAAGAGAGTCATTATCCCATGTCAATTTAACTAACCTACAATTTGCATGTCATGTGATCTACCTATCCTATCGATTGTGAGATTCTAGACTAATTCTCATCTCAATGGATGTTAATCATCATCATCATCACAAAAGTTTATATGTCCAAAAAACACAAATTTATCTTTGATTATGCATACATTGATTTTTTAAATTAGTTAAGTCATCGATGGAAGATAGTAAAACAATAGTTAAAAAAATTGATTGATATACTTGTATTTTATTCTTTTAAGCATGTTTGAAATTGAATGACATATATTTTTGTTTATATGTCAACCAAAATATAATTCAACTTTATTTTTTTAATATGTTTATATTGGAACAAATTTTATTATGATTTTGATTAAATTCAATATAAATAAAATAATGATAATGTTTATATATAATAATAATAAATATATTATTAATTTTTGTGTAGTTTTAAAAAAAATGGTTTAATATTAATTTGGAATAGTTGTTATGATAATGATCCAAATTTTGGAATATACACCTTACACCTTGTTAGAGTCATATACACCTTGCTTTCACACAAACATTGACAAAGGAAGGTGGATGGGAGGGAACCAAGGAAGCAGATTTTTGAAAAATGGAGTTTGGCGGGATTTACTTTTTAGCACCAGGTTGACTACCTGTAACTCTGGAACACTAGCAAATGGAGGTTGCGCTATCGAGGAGTTTTCTTCAGCTACCTATTTCATTTAGTGCTTGTGCTTAAGTTTCAGCTACTCCACTGTTTGAGTTTTTTGTAGTTTGCTACCTACTCTTTAGTTTATCTAGGTCTCCACCTTAGTAGTGGATCTCTGTTAGTAGGGAGTCGGGTGGGTGGAGTTTTTTATTAACCATCCTTGCTCCTTTATTACTATTCTTGGAAACTGATTTTTTCCCGTACTGGAATTGGGAGGTTTATATGCCGCTAGTGGAACTTTTAGGTGGAGTACAAGTGGCCTTTTATCGTTAATCTTACTTTGTTCCTCATTTACCATCCCTTTAATGTTTCTCTTGGTTTCTGCGGTGTTTGGACTCTCGGATTCTAAGTGTCTTCTTTAGTCGAACCCAGGTGGCTCTCAAATGGCGAGTATTAATGCTGACATAAGGGAGTTAATGGGCAAGGCTAACGAAGGATTTTGGCATGAGGAAGGTCTTTTCCAAAAGGTTGATACCCTGGGGGATCATACACTCAACATAACTCATTCTTCCATTTCCCCGTCTACTACCCCTACTCGTCCCCTTAGCGGGATTACTAGTGAAACGCCCTCTTTCTCAAACTTCCTTCTGGGCTTGACAGATTCCTTTCTGGAGGTGAAGAAGCTCTTTGTTGTGAGCATTCCAAGAGGTGAATACAGAGGAATTGGCTTCTCTCATGCTCGTAAAAAGGTTCTTAGCATTGTTCTTTCACCACGAAAAAATCACAGATAGTGGAAATCTAATAAGGTGATGAAGTGGATGGTTTTAGGATACAATATTGGTCTGGAGGAGACATGCAGAATGGATTTATGTGGCTTGGTTGGGATATTTTCCTACGAGAAATTGTGCAAGGTAACTCTTCCTGTCTGGATTAAACAGGTCTGGTCACCCTTGTTAGGATATACTCCAGAAGTTCTATACTTATCTAAAGGTTGGTTCAGCTTCTTGTGTAACTCGTCGGAAGACGCCTCGCTACTACTGGAGAATAGGTGGGTTAATGGAGGTAGCAATCTTATGTTAAAGCGTTGGTGGGTGGCTTTTGATCTGGTGACTTGGTATTTCTCTCTAAGACTTAGTATAATCAAGGTGCTTTTACCTTGATTATCTTTTCACCTTTGGAACGAAGGGGCATTGCAGGCCATCGAAAACTCACTCGAAAAGTTTATTACGGTTGATAGAGCTTCCCTTTCTACGGCTTCTAGAAAAGTTGGAAGAATACTGGTTGAATTGGATATCCATATCAGGATTCTGGAAGTCATTGATATCAAGTGGAGGGGTCGCCGCATACTTCAGCACCTGGACTACTTAGGCATTCCTTTTAGGTGCAGTTTTTGCTGAAGCACTAGTAACCTGAGGTGGGATTATAAAGGCTTCATTGTTGATGAAGATGAGCCTGAAGTCTCAGAACGTTTAAGTGGCTCTCATGACTCTTCCCCATAAACTTTTTTCTATGGTAAAGGGCTCTTACACTTGGCATAGGAAGACCCCATCTAGACAGAGTCAATGGGTTGGTTGACAGGTAATTTAAAAACACATTGTCCTGCTCTCTTTTCTTCTTTGTCATTGTGGGAATGGGATGCTCTGAATTCTTCTAATTAGATAAATATCACCACTATTAAAGTTGATGTGTCCCCTATAGTTGATAGGGGGGGTAGTGTTCCTACTGGCTTGAGTACTGAGCATCAGGTGGTTAAGGTTTCCATGTTGTTTTCTCCTTTAGGGGTTGACTCTTTTACTACTCCTGATAGTCAGGTTGAGTCTTGTGTTCAGGTTATCCCGACGGTCCACTCCCTGGTAAACATTGTTCCTAGTCCATCGGATCACTCTCTCGAGTCTCCATGTCCTCCGGTTAGAGTTTCCTCTTCTCCACCTGGATATCGGGAACCGAATGATGATGAAAGCTCTCTTACTACAGTCCTTGACTATTTATTACCTTTTATCCATGATCAAAACTCCATTTTTCAGTTTCCCGTTTATCTTGGTAAATCCGTCCTAGACCCTACTACTGGTGATGGGGAGGCTATCTCTTCGCGCTCTCTTATTGAACAGGTTGGGAAGGATTTCGCCTCATCTAGGGGCCTAGGTATAGAACACTCATCGGTTAAGACTAGGAGTTCCCAGAAAAAGTCTGCAACCTTGTCCTCTTTAGAAACAAACACTCATATTGCCACTGATGGTGGGGCACTTAGAGCATTGAAGGCCCTGGCACGGGAAAAATAATGATCTTTCTTTCCCTTAATCTTAGAGGGACTGGAGGCACCCTCAAATTGGCCTCTATTTGTAGTGTTCTAGATATAACACACCTTGACATTTTTTTTTTTGAGGAAACCTTGGTCCACTCTGAAAAATCCAGAACTTTCATGCATGCTTTACGTCCGACTTCGTTTAGATGTGTTGTCAATTCGGTTGGAAATTTAGGTGGATTGTTGGTTACTTGGGACCCAAATTTATTTGAAATAGTTATGTTTCTTACCTGTGGTGGGATTTTATTGACAGGGGTCTGTATAGCTAGCAAAAGGGATATTTCATTACTTAATATCTATGGTCCTTGTTTGGAGTGGAAAAAAATTTGGAATTGGGTGGCAGAATATGGTTTGTTATCTCTTAAAAATTTAATCATCGCGGGGGATCTCAACTTGAACTGATCCTTGGGTGATATTTGAGGAGGTTATTCCTCTCTGTGGCCTTTGGCTAGTTTTTTCAAAGCATACTTTCAAAATAATAATCTCATCGACATTGTACCAGGGAAGGTTGTCCCCACTTGGCGAAATGGTCATTCTGGTGCAGAATTGATTGCAAAATATTGGATAGGTTCTTCATCTCTAAAGAAAGTATTTCTTTGGTTGGAATTTACAGGTCTTGGGTGGAATATTAGCTCATATCAGACCACACTCTGGTGCTTCTTCAATTAGAAATTCCCCCCCTTTCAAGTTAAATTCTCAATGGATATTGGACCAGGATTTCATAGTTATGGTTCAAAATATTTGGAATGATCCAAAATTTCTTTGCGAAGATGGTAAATAGAAAAGATTGGTATGGAAACTTAAATATTTAAAGGAAAGAATGAAACAATGGGTAAAGGTTCTTAATATCAAGGCAAATTCTCATCTTAGAAAACTGGAGGAAGATATAAAATCCCAGCTGCAAAATTTTCTGGACGGATCAAGTTTACAAGAGGAAGAAACATTATTAAAAAATCTGGAGCAAGAAAGGAACAAGTTACTAAATGAAAGGGAATAACTCTGGAGACAATGCAGTCGGGCAATCTAGATTCACATTGGTGATCAAAACACAAAATGTTTCCATAATTTTGTGAATTTCAGGAGGAATCGCAAGTTTGTTTGGGAGATTAAAGATGAAGCGGGGAAAATGCACAATGGTCAGGAAAAATTAAAAGAAGAGGTAGTAAAACACTTTAAAAAAAAAATCAAAGAGAAAGATACTCCTTCTACAAGTGATCAAGTAAAAGTGGTCAGTCTTTTCTCTAGTCTAGTAACAAAAGCCGAAGTTGAAGCCTTGCTTATTCCAATAAACTTGGGGGAACTGAGAGAATTTTTAGCCAATTTCAAAGTAGATAAGATTCCAGGGCCGAATGGCTGGACAGTTGAGTTTTTTATTCAGTTCTTTGATCTAGTTCAGGGGGATCTTCTAGATATGGTAGAAGAATTGATATTAAAAGGTATTATTTTGGGAGGCTTGAATTCAACCTTCCTTGCCTTAATCCATAAAGTGAACAAGACTCTCACCTTTGGGGATTACAGACCCATCTCTCTATGCAACCTCTGTTATAAAATCATTTCAAAGATTATAGCAAATCGGATAAAGTTGATTCTATCCAGATCACTTTCTGAGGAGAAATTGGGATTTTTGCAAGGTAGACAAATCCAATATGCCATTGGAACAGTACATGAGTGCCTCCACAGCATTAAAAAAAAAAAAAAATCATTAGTCTTAAAACTTGACCTACAGAAGGTCTATGATTGCATAAATTGGGACCTATTAAGGATGATTCTATTACAAGTTGGTATGGGTATCAACATGACTAATTGGATTATGAGTTGTGTTGTTTCCACGTCATTTGCAGTTTTAGTAAATGGAGAGGCCACTGATTTCTTCAAAAGCGGAAGAGGATTAAGGCAAGGGTGCCCATTATCCCCCTTTCTTTTTATGTTGGTAATGGAAGGACCAAGCCTATTATTAAAGGAAATTCAATGAGAAGGGAAGTTGATCAGTATCAAAGTCTCCAGAACCATAATTATTCTCCATATTTTGTTTGTTGATGATGTGATTATTATGACAAAAGAAACTCAGCAGGAATGGTGGGATATTGATAAGATTGTAAAATCCTTCTGGTTGACATCAGGGTTACATGTGAATGGAACAAGGACCACTTTTCTCCAAGAAGGCTTGTCAGAGCAGGATTTAGCTCCTTACAAATCCATGTTTCCTTATACTTTATTTGATCTAGCATCAGGTTTCAAATACCTTGGTTATTTTCTCAAGACTAGGCCACAGTGAGTTGAAGACCGGAGCTGGTTGTTGAAAAAATGGAAAAAAAATATTGATAATTGGTGTTATAGATGGTTGTCTTTGGGAGGGCGTCTCACTTTATTAAAAAAAAAATTAGAAATCCAGCATGTTTACTGGATGTCACTGGAGGCTATTCCCTTCTTTGTCTTAAATAATCTAAGAAAAATGATGTTTAATTTTATTTGGAAAGGAAACAGTGAATCAACTCACTTCCATCTCTGCAAATGGAAACGTCTTACTTTTCCAAATAAATTTGATGGTTTGGGTCTTCGAAATATCTTTGACTTTAATAAATCCTTGGCTGCGAACTCACTCTGGCGATTTTTAACGCGTGATGGAATCTGGCATAGATTTATTAAGGATAAGTATCTCCCTCATACAACTGTTAAAAATTGGTTCAAATCCCCAACCCTCCATCAAAAGGTGGCCTCAAGATTCTGGAGTGGTCTATTGAAATCAGTTCACTTTATCACTCATTTCTTAAGTTGGCATCTGGGCTCAGGTCAACTCATTTCTCTTGGTAAAGATAGGATTTTAGGGATGGGAGAAAAGTATTTTCTCTCTATTAATCTTCTGTCAGCATTAAGACTTCGAAATATTTTCACTCTCTCTCAGGCCAGAAGGCTTATCGACCGTCAGATCTCATCCTCTTATTGGTTTAGCAGCAGTGAGTTGGGATTTTCTGGAGACTTAGCCATAAAATGGGACCAATTTAAACGGGTTCTTTTTTCTTTTGGAGACTACTTACAGGATTTAGAAGATGAATTGATGTGGATTGGTGGAGATAAATGTGGATATCTCTCAGTAAAAAATATTTATTGGGCTTTAATTTCAACTAAGGGCCTGTCGAAAATTGGTGGATGGAGGCAGTCTATCTAGAAGTGGAACATTCAACTAAAAATCAAACTTTTTATATGGTTGGTAGTAGAAAGAAAAATTCTAACTTGGGATACTCTTCCAGTAATAGGATGGGAAGGTCCAAGTCATTGCTACCTTTGTAAACAAGATTTAGAAAATATTAATTATCTTTTTCTACAGTGCACCTTTACCAAGTCGGTTTGGGAGAGAGTGATTATTGGACAGGGATTTAAAAATAGCTGGAAAGGGAACACTTTGTCTGATTGCTTTAAGAATTGGTTTGAAGATAAGATAATCCCTCCTTCGATAGATTCATACATCTGTTGGTTTATTTGGTTAGAGAAGAACAAATCATTATTTGAGGAAACTACTCCCTCTATCCATGCAGTGATTTGTAAGACCTTGGTTTTTCAAAATAGAGTCTTGGTTCCTCTTAAAGATAGACCCACAAGAGACATTCTAATCTCGCAACTCAGTAATACAACTATAGCATGGTTCGATGGAGTGGCCCAACCTGATGGAACGATTTGTGGAGTGGGGGAGTCTTAAAAACTCCAAATTTATCTGTCTTTAGATGGGTTTATAACTGTGGAGGATGCACAAACACAAGAGTAGAGATTTTAGGTGTTTGAGCTACTCTCTTGTTGGAAGATCATTTGTATTTACATCATCTTCAAGTTCTAGGTGACTCTAAAGTTTTAATTGATTGGTTTTCCAACAGAGGAAGGCTCCAGGCATGTGCAATTGAGGGATGGAAATCCATAATCAAGGACTTAATCAAACATTTTCATGCCATCAGTTTTGAACATATCTTCAAAGATTTTAATATGGAAACGGATATTCTATCAAAGCAGGCACTAAGAGAACCAGAAGGCAGAATTACATATTATCTCTGGACCAATGGCACTGAAGAACCCAGGAGACATCTCAGTCTTCACTAGTCTTTAGATTTTTTTGGGGTTTTTATCATGTAATTATGAGCAAGTTTTAGCACATCTGCTTCAGCTTCATGTTTTTTGTCTTTTTTCTCTTTTTTGTCTAAGATCTTGGTGATCTCTTTGTTATGATCATTGTTTCATATTATAGGACTGTGTCTTAGTTCCTTTTTTGAACTTTCTGGTCAGATTTATCTTTGTATCGATCCTAGATATGGATTTGAAAGATGTAAACAAATTATATTTCTAATATAATTGAGCAAATTTTCTATTGGAAAATGATCCAAATTTAAATTTTGGTGGGGTTTCTAGATATGGTTATTCATATTGATGTATTCTTCCACTTCAAAATGTGTCATTC
>JZKD02S1635298.1:592151-605525 GCA_000966675.3 Picea glauca | reverse complement strand
AATCAAAGCCTTCAAAGACGAGGTATTGTGTGATGTTTCCCCCCTTGAAGTTTGTGATGTTTTTCTAGGACAACCATATATGTGGAAGCATCATGTTGTTTATGAATCTAGGCCCTGTAGTGCCATTATTTATTTGGGAGATCAATTCTACAGGGTACCAGAGGTAGTCCCAAATACTGCAGTCTCTTTGATCTCTGCGAAGTAGTACAAAAATGTGGTCTCTCAGACCGAGAGATTTTTCTTATGTATGGCTCAATCGGAAGGTGAACGGAAGGTCACCACAACCGCCAAAACCTTTTCACGGGGTCTCTCTTCCCAACAACAACAAGTGGATGGAATAGTAGAGGAGTACAAAGACATATTTTCTTATCTACTTGGGTTCATGTGCACCGTCAGGTAAAGAAATCAATTGATATGACACCCGATGTTCCTCTGCCTAATGGCCCTATGTACATGCATTCTATTATGGAGAATGAAGAAATCAAATTCCAAACCCAAGATATAATTCTAAAGGGCCACATTAGATCAATCTCCTCACCTTGTGGGAGTTCAATTGTTTTGGTATAGAAGAAGGACGGGACATGGTGAATTTGTATTGATTATAGAGACCTGAACAATATCACAATCAAGAACCAATACCCAATTCCCTGTATTGATGATCTTCTTGATTAGCTCAAGGGAGCCAAGTTTTTCAGTAAGATTGATATGAAGTCAGGCTACCACCAGGTGTCGATTGAGAAAATTGATGTGTGTAAGATAACCTTCAAGTCTGAAGAAATCATCTTTGAGTAGTTGGTCATTCCTTTCATCTTGACTAATTACCCAACCACATTCATGTAGATGATGGATGATATATTAAAATCATTTACAAACTCCTTTGTGGTTGTATATTTGGATGACATCCTCATCTTCAACAAAACTTGGGAGGAACATTTGGAGCATATTCAGTAGGTATTGGGAACCCTACGATAACACAAGTTATATTCCAATTTGGAGAAGTGTTCCTTCAACATGCAGAGAATCCAATATTTGGGATACATCATGGATGAGAAGGGTGTACATGTGGGTCCAGCCAAAATCCAAGTCATCCGTGATTGGTCGGCTCTGAAGACAGTGATCGAGCTCCGCAGCTTCTTGGGCCTCGCCAACTTCTATTGACAGTTTTTTTTGGGGGTTTTATCATATCACTTGTGCCCTAAGAAGGCCAATTTTGTGTGGTATGCCCCCCAACAGAAAGTATTCAAGGATTTGAAATTCCACCTCTGATCAACACCAATACTCATTCTTCCACACTTGTAACAACCATTTGAGATTGATATAGATGCTTCATAGTATGTTATTGGTGTAGTCCTTACTCAACATGGGAATTCAATAGCCTATCACAGTGAAACTCTATATGATTTTGTTCGAAGCTACCACACCTACGATAAAGATATGTACTCTGTTGTGAAAGAATGTTTACAGTGGAAGAATTACATTATAGGGAAGGAAATGATCATACACATTGATCATAGGCCTTTACAATTCATGTAGACACAAGGAAAGTTACAAAATGACCTCCATCAGAACTAGTCCACGTACCTATAGCAATTCCACTTGAATTTCAAGTACAAGAAGGGTAGCACCAACCATGTTGCATCTTGCCTCAATCGACAACCAGTGGCTTCGCTAACCATAGTTCTTAAATTCTATGGATATGGGACATCTGGATGACCACAATTATACAATAATGAATTTGAATTTTCTACTTCCTATCAGACATTGAGCGCAAGAAAAACAATTCCCAACTTTCATATCCAGGATGGATTGTTATGCCATCTAATCCATATTTGTGTTCCTTCAAGCGAGCATGCAAATTTGATCTGGGAAGCTCATTATAGCCGAGAAACGAGACATTTTGGTGTAGAAAAGAAAATGGAAGTACTGCAAAATCATTTTTATTGGTCGAATCCTTGACAAGATGTTCACAAGTACATTAGATCCTACACTTCCTACACCATTTCCAAGCCCACCATCAAGAAACAAGGGCTATACACCCCTCTTCCTACTTTGAATAGGCCTTGGGAGTCCATCTCCATGGACTACATGTACGATCTGCCTTCAACCAAGCATGGGAATGACTGTGTCTTCATGGTCATTGATCGATTCTCTAAGATGGAAATATTGGCACCTTGCAAGAAGATCATCATAGTCGAGGCCACTACCAATCTCTTCTTCACACATGTTTGGGTTCATTTTGGGATACCACAAACTATTATATCCAATTGAGAAAGTATTTTCTTGAGCACTTTTTGGTCCAACCTATGGTCGATGATGGACACCACGATGACCAAATCGATTGCCTTCCACACACAGACTGATGGACAAACAAAGGTAGTCAACAGGATGATTGTTCATATCCTAAGGATGTATAGTTCCAAACATCCACACACATGGGATGAAAACATTCCTTATGTTCAACATAGCTACAACTGATCCTTGCACAACTATATTTTCCACAACCCTTCTTATGTGTGCTTGGGGTTCCAACCTTTGGCCCCCATTGACATAGTTATGCCCATTGAAGCCGCACAAGAAGATTCCTCCCATGCTTAGACCGAGGATGATTTGGTAGCCAAATTTGTTGAGTGCATCCAACACATCCAACAATGAGTTCATGATAGTATGCAGAAAGCCAATGCCAAGTACAAGTAACATTATGATAAACATCATGTACCACACAAATTTCAGGTGGGAGATAAGGTATGGTTGCATTTGCAGGAAGAGTGCCTCACATGACCCCATCGGAAGATACTCCCACTCAGATATGGGCCTTACACGATCACCAAGGTTATGGGTGAGAATTATTTTGAATTAATTATTCCTCCTTTCCTTGTCTTGGACCTGGTATTTAATGTGGAATTGCTCTGACCATATTTTCCACCTCTACTGGACACTTCAGATGTGGTTGAGCAGTTTTCCCCTAAAGAACTCAATCCTAATTGCATCGAACAGGTGACATTTGATAGGATCATGGACAATAAGACAAAGTACACCTACCAATAGACCATCCAACTCTATCGGGTCCTCAAAGCGGGGTAATTTCTTCATCGGGGCAAGTGGCTTATCGGGAGTCAGATTCAATAGAAGTTTACCCATCTGATGGAGGCACTTGATGCAATGGGGAACATTTCTTCCTAAGGGGGGAGTAATTATCCAGACGGATATTGATGGCCACCCACCTATTCCACTGGTTCAAAGAATAGTTTTTTTGTTTTGACATGTTTTTACAGTTTTTTCGGGTCCCAAACTTCTAGGGTTGTTTTGAGGCCCTAAATGATGTTTTTTTGGGGAATTTTGGGGGGGAAAGGGTTGCCAACAACACACCTTCAATTTTAGTGAAATTTGTACTTCTTGGATAGACCTTTCCGATGAGGTATCGAACGCCCCAAACAAAGATTGTATGCAAAAGTTACACCCTCAGGAAGTTGATGTATCAACTACCCCCATTGGGACCCACAAACCTTTTGGCGCTTCATCTCTCGGGATTAGGGTTTTGGATTTTTAGGGTTTTATCATTTATGATTTATGTTAAAAAATCCTTTTCGAGACTCATTGTAATCAACTTCTTGTGAATGAGCATAGCTGACACATCTCTTCTCATAGATAAGCTACCACCATTCTAGCTAGCTTGTGTGCTTTTGCATTTACAGTCTTTTGTAATTCCAGACAGTCATTAATAGAATTTGAGCTTTATTGTATTATTGTTTTCCTTGCCATATCTCTATTTATTTCTTTTTTATATCTATGTTATATTTCTTCCTTCATATCATTCCCAAAATAATCTGGATCACCTAGAAACTTGCTTCTTCAATGTCCAGATCCAAAAATTCACCCTCCATTGTTGCTCCATCTCCAATGCACTTCTTCATGTTGTCTTCTTGTTTTTCATGCAAAAATGTGACTGTCTAAAACTTTCCCCATTGGCCATACAAATTTCCTCTCCGTTTGTTTTTTGTTTGACTTAAACTCTTCCCCAAACTGATTGTACTCAGCTCAATGTTCCCAATAAATATGGGATGTGACTCCTCACACCCACCCTCTTAAAATAATTCAATGATTGGCTTTGGGAACACTCAACAACAAAAATATAAGGTTCACTCAAAACATTAAAAACATGAAAAGGATTTTGGAATTAAATTCATGAATAAAATCCCCCTTTCTAGACCCCTCCTCTCTTTTAGATTAATCAACCTCCATCTCTCTCGATGTCGCTTGGGCATCAAATTTTATTTATGAAAATTAATAAATAGAATTCACATATACATATCTTGGCCATAGCCATATATTGTATCTACATTATGCATTAATTAAAATGAGGATTATAGCAGGGATGTTACACATATGATTTGGATATATGGATGTATTAATGTTATTCTGAGGAGGTTCTTTTATTTTACTAGGAGTTATTGTCTTATTATGATAAACCATTTTATATACATTTAACCCAGTATATGCCACCTTTAGGGTCATATCAAAATTCCATAAAACTATAAATTATTCTTTCATTCCTATCCATTTATGAAACATAATTTACTCTTGTTATATTCATGGAATATACATGATAAATACATGATACCCAAGATTCATTAATTATGTATGTAGTGACATGAAATTTGTTACAAGAATGAATACATCAATAATGAAGTGACACACAAACACACACATATGATAAAATGATATATTTATATTCATATCTCCAAACAAAATGTTACTAAATTTGGTGTGCATAATGCACTTTGTATGTATATATCAAATTAATTATCATAAATTGATGGTATCTTTCCATGTGCAACATAAAATTTTCTCAATCAAATTTGATAATATATATAATGAATATAGTGATTAAAAAAAATTAAGTTTATGATAAATGTAATAAAATGATATGTTGGACAAAAATAACTTGAGAGTGGAAAGCTTATCATGGGATAATAAAAAACTCATCTTCAATACTCTCATCACTCTTGTTATCTTACATGGATGTGAATTTTGGGGATGCAATATCTTCAGATAATCTTGGAGAAAGATAGAGCAAATCCAAAAGAATTTTATAACTTACAATCTCAAAATGAAACGAAATACACCAAATCCTATCCTCCTCACAAAGTGAGTCTTTCACCCATTGAGAGCAAGACTATAATTAGGTACTTAATGTAGAATAACAAGATAAAGAACATGGACAATAAGGGGCTCCCAAAAATTGCTTCAAACTCTAGCCAAACCCACACATGGTTCAAGTGGGGATGGCATAAATATGCCAAGACATAGTTAAATGATTAGGGAATAAAGGAAGAATTCATTCTGTAGAATACTAATAATATTAAAATTATTGTTGCATATAAATCTAAGGAGAATCTATGGTGTACTAAAGAATTAGAGGATGAAAGAAAACTAAGATACCATAAGGAGGTGGTCAAACCTAATCTATAAGATCAAATGTATCTCTTCGTTTTGTCTAACGCAAAGAATAAAATCGACATTGCTAAAATAAGAACAAAATCTCACAAATTGCATAGTGAAACTAGGTGTTTGACAATTCCCAAAACACCATGGGATGAAAGAATTTGTCATATTTGTGACACTAAGAGGGTTGAAGATAAAAAATACTTTCTCCTATAGTGTCCTGCATATACCCAAATTAGATCACAATTCCAAAATATTGGTCACAATACCGACTTTCCTAACCTTTTAAGCCATCAAAATTATAGTGATTTTGGAATGCTTCTCTTAATTGTTTTCGAGCATAGAAATAAAATTTTAAGGAAATCAAATTAATCCATTACCTTTCTTAAGGTACAATGGAATAATTCTGGTATGAGTGGATGTTAATCATCATCATCATCATAAAATTTTAGATATGTCCAAAAAATACAAGTTTAGCTTTGATTTTTCATGCATTGTGATAGCCTACCCTAGGCTAACCCACAATATGGCATCTTCAATTTCAACTGCTCCCAAAAACCTTCAAAGAGGTTTTCCTAAGGATCACTTTGTTTTAATATGGTAAAGGACTAAAACTCTACAGAATTAAAATTCTGCAGGGTCTTTGTTTTATATCTCAATCAAAACACCCTCCTAAGTCGATCACATGGAATGGATCGACTCCTCCATTTGCCCACTGTCAATGCAATGTAATGGAAAAAAAATTCTTAATGATTAGGTGTTTTTCTCCAAATTCATCTTACAGGACTGAGAATTTATTCAATAACCCAATTCAAAAGGATCTTAATAAATGAGTGTGCATATGGCCCTGAGGGATTACCTTTTTCTCCATGCGATCAACACTCTAACCAAGAGCTAACTCAAAAGGATCTAACAAGATTTTAGTGTCAAGCCTACAAGTGCTTCAACCCTTTACCTCATATGAACTAGAGTTGTAATTGTGGCACCTTTCATGAATTCAAAAGGTTTTTTTACCACGTGCTTAAAGGAATGTGAAAGATACTGTGAATGCCACATACCTCAATTGATCAACACCCAGGATTAATTCGCATTTAGATTTATAATTAACACTCTGAAAACTCCAAAATGTGAAACCCATCCACACCATTGATCTATCTTCTTTAATATTGATCCAACAATGTGGATTCAACAATGTGATATTTCAATGATTAATGAAGATCATTGATCAACGATTAATCTAATTGTTTTCTTTTCATTCCTTTGGGGATCAATCTGACAACCCTATCTCCTTAATCTCTTTGTCCATATCTGACGACCAATAATTCTCTATCTCTTTAAAACCACTGTCTATCCATCAACTTACGAAAATATGGATCAACGATCCTGACATTGGTTGATGATCATTGGATAAGATCCCTCATTCTAGTCATGAATGGAACCAACTTTCTTCTGTCTCGAAATTACTTCAAGTGGACTCTTCTTTCACAATTCTCTCACCTACAAATCTGGAATAAAGTTTGCAGTCATACCTACAAATAGACTTGAACCTGAAAATTAACCTGAAATCACAATCTCAATGCCATATAAAAAGACTTATAAAAATATCAGGACAATCATTAGAGGATTTCAATATTCCATCATACTCAAAATATAGTATTTCCTTTCTCATTCAATGCATACTATGTACATACAAATAAATAAGGCATTTTGTACCTTCTTGTTTGAATTTCATTCAACAGACCTCTCTCTTTCATGGACTAATTTCTCAGTGAATGGCCTACCTCTCTATGGCCTAATTTGTTTTTCTCTAATGGCCAACCTCTCTAATGCCTCTCAAGGATCACAATATTATGCACAAGGATTCTTAATAGAATTAGTTCAGATCCACCAAATTCTCTAACAACTCCTAAGGAATCTCACAGATCCACAAACCTCTCATTCAACTCCTATCCTTAGGATTCAAAATCATCATGAGATCTATAACAAACCTAAGATCTCTAGGATCTCTCTAATTTTCTCAATCTCTCGTGTTCTTATACATTCGAGAACATTTACAATTCAATCCTCACTCTCAATCTTAATTACACAATTATTCTAGAATTCCCTAGAAACATAGGAAATTACGCACTTAGGAAACCAACTCCCTAGTAAATGAAGACCCCTTAGGTCTTGTCAAAGGTACTAGGTTTTGGAGTCAGGATGATCTTGCATCAAACTCCCAGTTTTATAATGTTTCATGATCTCTTGATCATGGTTCTCCTTGATTTGGAATCCACCTAGATCCCAAACTTTGTGATGAATCTCTCCTCTTGCTTCATTGCTTTGCTGCCTTGTTTCTATTGTATGTAACTTTCCTGGATCCCAAATCTGGTTATGTCTCTTTCCACCTTCTCTATTGTTTCATATTTGTACAGTCATATGCACTATGTTGTTGACTTTCTTCTCCACGTTAGTATGCCTCTTTTGAGACACTGTCATCATCAATTTTCTCATCATCTCAATCTCCATGTCCATATTGTCATTTTGTTGGCACACATTTTTCACTTTGCTACTGTCTCTTTGTTGAATTTGGTTGTTGTCGTTTCTCACTAGTTGTTGGAATTTCTTGTTCTTGCTGCTATTCATTTGTTGAACTTGGTTATCATTGTTGTCCACTAGTTGTTGCATCCTTTCTTCTATTATATCTTCATGATTCTTACTCTTCTCTTCATCCATGTTATTGTCATTTGGCCTTTTAATCTTCTCCTTTAGAGCTGTAAAGTTTATGCAATCTTCATTAATTGTTCCTTAGCCAACCATTGCTCCAAAAACATTATTTCTTCCTCAATTTTATCCAACTCAGAATGTTGAATTTTAGGTTCAAATTCATCCTTAATAAATAGTCTTGAGGCTACTTCCCATTCATGTTCATTATTCTTGGTTATGCTTGCATCGTTCAATTTAATTTGCAAATCAGAATTTACCTCCTTTGCTTTAGATGTTATGGGAACCTCTCATTTTCACTGTAATTCACTTTTGAACATGCTTCCTCTCTTCTGGTTGTACTTTGTCTTCTTTCTTGATCATGATTCCTCAAAAATTCTTCTAGCAACTCAATCTCTTCATTCCATATTGTAAGCATTTCATTTGAATTCTTATCTTCAACTTCCCTTTGGCTATCCTCATGAGACAAATATCCTTTTCTTTGTGCAACAACAATCTTCTCTAACTGTCTCTCAACAATATCCCTGGAAAAACATGTATGAGCTCTCCTTTGGCTGTCTTCATGAGACAATGTGGCCTCATCCCCTATCAGAATGAACCTCAACTCATGTCCTCTTTCAACGTTTTGATACATTTATTTTTATTCCTTCTTATTTCTGACAACTTCAAATGACTATCCATCACCTGTAAATCCTACAACCACACAAAAAATGTCATATTTAAAAATATTAGGCTCTCTATACTCCTTTGATTTCCATGTCATCATATCCACTTGTTGATATGAACTCTCCAAAGAGTTCATGAGACTTCCTGCAAGTCTCTCATCTTCACTCTCCAAGCAATTTGTGAGACTCTCAACATGTCTCCTCTCATCATCATCCTCTCCAAAGATGCCTCCATGCTTTAGTTCATAGAAGTGAACTTCTTCCTCTGTCAATGGATTTTGTCTGAAACCAACTCCTTTGAGTTCCTCCTTCACCCAAGCACTCAATATGTGCTCCAAGATCCTCAATTTTTTCCTTAATTTCTTCTAAAACAGTTGCATCAATGGCCACTTGACTTTCTTCACTTTCCATCATCGTCTATGGTTCTCTTTCATTTTCTTCTATAAAATTATTTGTATGACATTGAGCCTCTCCTTTAGCTCATCCATTTATTTGTCATACTCTTCTTGATTCATCCTCTTTCTCATGTCATCTACTTTAGCATCTTTCTTCCCTCAGTTGTGGATTTTCTTTGAACCCATGCAATGACCATCAATAATCATTGTATTCATCTCCTTGTATCTTTACCTTATCCACTTGTATACTGCATGCAAGCCTTTGTAACGAGCTCTCTCCATTAGCCTGCTACCCATACCTTACTAAGCCTCTCCTTAGCCTAGTATTCTGGTATTCTTGTGGTTCTCTCTCTCTTAGAACCTCCTTGAACACTCCTTTCTCTTATTGGCTTCTACATATCCAATTTATTTCTCTTGAGAACATTCAACTTGTCCTCCTCATCCAACCTCAGCTGGAATTATCAAGTTATTTTCCACAATTTCTCTTTCAAGAGCTCACATTCTCTTCACTAAAGAACACAATTGGTTCTTTTTCACAACTCTCCTATTTGTCTGCTGCTATCCAATATTATTGTCTGCTCAACCTACAAACAATCTCAAAAACAGAGTCAGCATAAAACATATCATTCCTTCCTTCAAGATCTCTTCTTGATCTTGACCTCCAACAACTCTTTCTTTGTTTTGTCAGATTTCACAAATCTAAACTCCTTTGTGTAATTGCCTATGCATCCACTTGCCTTGTTTCTTTCATCCTCTATGGAAAATTTTGTTTGCTCTAATTTCCTTGTCTGTAATGTCATGTTGCAGATCCCACTTTAGAATATCAATCTCCCTGTTGATTTGTCCAAGAGAGATTCCTCCAAGAACATATCATTTCTGTAATTTTTCCACCCTTCCAGAGAGTATTCTTCTCAATCCCAAACTCCAAAGAGTGTTACAAGATCTGATACCAAATGATAGCCTACCCCAGGATAACCCACAGTATGGAAACTTCAATTTCAACTGCACCCAAAAACCTTCAAATAGGTTGTCCCAAGGATCACTTTGTTTTAATCGAGTAAAGGACTAAAACTCTACATAATTAAAATTTTGTAGGGTCTTTGTTTTATATCTGGATCAAAATGCCCTCCTAAGTCAATCACATGGGATGGATCGGCTCCTTCATTCGCCCATTGTCTCTGCGATGTAATGGAAATTTGGCTCTTAATGCTTAGGTTTTTTCCTCCAAATTCATCTTACAAGACTGAGAATTTAGTCCATAACCCAATTCAAAAGACACTTAACATTTGAGTGTGCATATGGCCCTGAGGGATTACCTTTTTCTCCATGTGATCAACGCTCAAACTAAGAGATAAATCGAAAGGAGATAACATGATTTTAGTATCAAGCCTCCAAATACTTCGACCCTTTACCTCGTATGACCCAGAGTTGTAACTGGGGAACCTTTCGTGAATTCAAAAGGTGCTTTTACCACGTGCTCAAAGGAATGCGAAAGAGGCTATGAATGACACGTACCTCAATTGATCAATGCACAGGATTAATTCGCATTTTACTTTATAATTAACACTCTAGCAACTCCAAAACACAAAACCCATCCACACCGTCGATCTATCTTCTTTAATCCCGACCCAATGTAATGTGGATTACACGATGTGCTAGTTAAATGATTAATGGAGATCATTGATCTAATTATGATCAATGATCAATTATTGATCTAGATGTTTGTTTTCACTCCTTTGGGGATCAATCAAACAACCCTAGCTCATTAATCTCTTTGTCTATATCTGACGACCAATAATTCTCAATCTCTTTAAAACCATTGTTTATGCATCAACTTACGAAAATATGAATCAATGATCCTTACAGTGATTGATGATCACTGGATAAGATCCCTCATTTCAGTCATGAATGGAACCAATTGTCTCGAATTCCTTCGAGTGGACTCTTCTTCCACGTTTCTCTCACCTAGAAATTTGGAATAAAGTTTGTAGTCATACCTACAAATAGACTTGAACCTACAAGTTCACCTAAAATCACAATCTTAATGCCATATATAGAGACTTATAACAATCTTAGGACAATCATTAGAGGATTTCAACAGTCCATAATACTCAAAATAGAGTATTTCCTTTCTCATTCAATGCGTACCCTGTACATACAATTACATAAGGCATTTTGTGCCTTCTTGCCTCAATTTCATTCAAGAGGCCTCTCTCTTTCATAGCCTAATTTTTCAATGAATGACCTACCTCTCTATGGTCTACATTTTTTTTCTCTAATGGCCAACCTCTCTAATGCCTCTCAAGGATCACAATGTTATGCACAAGGATTCTGAACATAATTAGTTCAAATCCACCAAATTCTCTAAGAATTCCTAAGGATCCTCACAGATTCACAAACCTATCATTCAATTCTTATCCTTAGGATTCACAATCCTCATGAGATCTATAACAAAACTAATATCTCTAGGATCTATCTAATTGTCTCAATCTCTCATGTCCTTATACATTCAAAAACATTTACAATTCATTCATCACTCTCAATCTTAATTACACAATTATTCTAGAATTCCCTAGAAACATATGAAATTACTCAATTAGGAAACCAAATCCTTAGTAAATGAAGACCCCAAGTCTTATCAAAAGTACTAGGTTTTAGAGTTAGAATGCTCGTGCATCACATTGATTTTTGAAATTAGTTTAGTCATTAGTGGAAAATAATAATACAATAGTTAAAAAAAACTTCAAATGATATATATCTTTAAAACATGTTTGAAATTGAATGACATATATATATGTGTTCATATGTGAACAAAAATATAGTTCAACTTTATTTTTTAATATCTCTCGAATTTTTTTTTTAATTATGATATTGATTTTTCAATGTAAATGAAAATAGCAATAATGTTTATATATATAATAATAAACATATTATTGATTTTGTGTAGATTTTTAAAATGTAATTTCACAATTTGGAGTAATTGTTGTGATAATAATTTAGGTTTAAAATTTGAGAGATTGTTAGATAGAATCATTGATATTGATGTAACGTTAGAATTCAAAATGTGTCATTTTTATCTTATATATCAGATAAATGTAGCTTTAAAATTCAAAATATGTTATTTTTTCATTATATTTGATATAATGGAATTAGTTATTTTCAAATTTGAGTGGATAAATTATTTTCAAGTTTATAATAAAATATAGATTTTCATTTTTTTTTTCAAAATTAACCTTTTATACTTTATTCCACTGTTTTGGACAAATATGCGAAGCATTACTGATTTGCACCTTTGGCTTTTATGTATAAACATCTCTAATTAAATTTTAATGTATTAGGAATGACCAAATTCAGGATCAATGTAACTTCATGACTATTAAGCACCTCTACTTAAATTATAATGTATTAGCAATGACCAAATTCATCATCAGTGTAACTTCATGAGGTATGTAAACCTTAGTGGTATATCCTCAAAGAAACCAATGAATATGAGATTATATGAACTTCTTATATCTCTCAAAGCTACAATGATTTGGACTTCCATTGTTAATCTAGGTAGAAGTTAGTACAAAGGTTTTTTTAATATATTATTATGCTTACTTTATATCATGGACTTTTAAATTTTAATATATATCATACAAGTATCACACCTCTCCTGGACTTTTAAACTGTAATAATTATCATATAAGTATCACATCTCCTTTATTACTATACCATTTGATATTAGCATGTTAGGGAGGAAATTTGACTCTAACTTTATATAAATTTTTAATACAAACTTTTAAAATGATGTAAGAACATTCTATACCATTGATTTATAAATTACAATAATTATTCAACAAATTTTACCTTTCCATTTTCTAAGTATTTTTTTTATTTTATATTTTTGTTTTTTTAATTAAATATGAATGGTTGCATTAAATTTTGATGATGTTTTAATGCTCTCATATATTACACTAGTGTAAATTCATCTTAACTCCGGATCTATTATATTTCCAGGGGAATTAAATTTCTAGATATGCAAAAATATTTTTTTCAGAGTACTTAAAAAAATGTTTACATTTTTAGGGATTTGATGTCTCCCCACTCTTAATAAATGTGAAACTAAGATGGATCTGCACTGGTTGGTGTTAGTACATCTCCCGTGTGTGTGTGTATATATATATATA
>JZKD02S1635298.1:572027-584797 GCA_000966675.3 Picea glauca | reverse complement strand
AAAGAAAAAGGCCCTAGCATAAAAATAAAAATTCACACAAAAACCCACTTAAGTACTAGTTGGGTCTTCATAAAACTCTTGGGGTAAATGAAGAGAGTAAGGATTTAAATAAACTAGGGATTAATTACTCTTGTATTCTTTCTATATGAGACATTATACATTTTTTTTCTTTACTAAAAAAAAAAAAAAACTTTTGTCTTTAACTTTTCTTTTTTCTAGGGAATAAAATTCAAAGCATTTTTTTCTTACCATATTTAATTTAAAATATAAAAACATGTCCACCACTTAAATGATTAAATATAAAAATATGACCACCACTTAAATGAAGATTTATTTATATGATTATAAAATACAAAGGTAAACCACAACCCACTAAAAATGGAAAACTTCATTAATATAGTTAATTTGAAGGCTAATAAGTAATAAAATTATTTAAGGTGCGGGAGTATAAAAGTTATGAATTTAATAATAAAATGAAAATATTAACAAGCGCATTTACTTTTTGGTTTTAAAAAAAAAGAAGGGATTAATAAAAATAGGGAAATGAGCCTTTTAATAAATTTAAGAAAATAATTTTGGGAGAAACGTGGGGGATGAGTGACACTTGTAAGACAGAGAATTTTTTAGGGTTTTCATTAAAACTTAAATTAAATATGATTTACGGCAAGGGGGCTCAAAACTCCATAAAATAAAGGGGGATGGGGGGAAAAGAGGATGGGCTATTAGGTATTGTTATGCTGCCGGATTTGGACTGGACTGATTGCTTGTGAGGAGTTGGGATTTTCTAAGCTGGTATTGGAGTGGTAGCTCAGCCTTGGAGGCGAGCTGGGAAGCTAGGCATACCTTCTGGATTTGCGTGGCCCCTTTGCGGCTCGGGGGGCTAAGGAGGAAGCAGAGTACCCCTAGCGATTGGCTGGGAGGTACTGGTGAGGTCTCGACGATCGGCGAGCAGGAGCAGGACGGAGCGCGTGGACGACACTCGGGGACGGCATTGAGGCAACGGTATGACTATTTTAAATTTGTAGAATTGTATGCATTATAACTCATGTTGGGGTCAGATTATTAGTTGTAAATGGATTTAATGGATGTTTCTAGTTATGTGCTCAGCGATTTAAAATCGTATCTGCAGTTTTATTCTTAAGGTTCTTATGCGATAGGTGTTCTTGATCTTGTTGTAATGAAAAACCCCTGTGATAGTAATTCAGATATTGTATCCTTCAGCGAACTTATAGTCGGCCATTATAACCTTGCTGGAAATTCCGCCTGTAACCTTGTTTGAAGGCCAATGATTTCCCTCAACCTTTATCGCAGACAGCATGCTTGATGTGAGCAAATTTTAGACGGTCGTTTTCAGTTTGCTAGTGATTTCTCCTTGCTTGACAGCCATTGATACTCTCATTTCTACACTGCATGTTCCTAAATTGAATGAACAGCGATTTAATAGATTTCTTGTATCCCTTCGCTGCACCTCTGTAAAATCGGAGCTCCCCACAACATAGACAAGAGGGATAAACCTGTATCACCTGGCACCATTACCGATTTAGACCACCAGGCTGGAACCGTGCTACCAATTTTAAGAGTTTGCTTCCCGATCAGCTGAAGAATAGGTTTCTACCACAAAATATTGAAGGTGACATGATCACCTTAGATCTGCGCCTGTCGCCCAAATAAACACTTAAAAATCTAAAATTTAACATATTTAAAACAAACAATCGATACCCTGGGGAGGTACTCATCTCCTGCTCTGCTCTTGCCTCCTGAGTTATGTCCTGGCGAATTTCCTTCTTGGCCTCTGCAGTTGTATGCAAAAACAAAAAAACTACCTAAAATTTGACCTGGGCGTATTTATATAAATGTAGATATTGTGTATAACCGTATGTTTTTGTTGGGCGATTATTGATTCAACAAATCATTCTATTTTCACATAAACTTTAATGGCACTTGTGCCTATGTATATAACAAGGTTTAAATCTGTAAACGGGGAGCCTCCGACTTGTTGAATTTATCAGTCATTTACGTCCATTTTCCTCGCCATCCATGTATGTAGTCATTAATTGCGCGCAGCAAGTAACGAGGGCCACGATGTATCAATAGATTTGTTTCTACCTAAATTTAAGTACCAATCCCGCTCTAGCATCATCCTTAGTCAGCGCCACTGCTTTAGCTATCACCTGGAAAGGCTTTTACCATTCTGCCAGTGTTAGCGTGTTGGACAGCGACGCCTTCCCGCCAGTTGTCAATTGCTTGGGTTTGTGCCTTTTTGTGTGGTTGGGTACTGTGGAGCATCCTTACGAGGTTACAAGAAGGAATAAACTGAAAGGAAATAAAATCTGTGATATAATCTCAGTGGAAAAATTTATGATATAAGGTCAGTGGCCCGCTTAGTCGCCTTTTGCTTTTAAATTGTCACCGTAGTTTTGGATTTAATTTTAAACCTTGTACTTTTAAATTTTCAAAATATGACATAACATTAAACTTGACCCTTTTCTTTATGAAGGTTAAACATACTCTTGTATTTGTTGGTTTATTTGATGTCAACTTCTTGAATACCCGACCTCTCCCTTAATATCAAGTTACTGGCAATTAATTAATTAATTTTAAGATTACACTTTATAACTATGTTTTATAATCAAGTTCTTCAAGTATTACTATTGAAGTCTCTTATTATGCAAAACGTTTACATGCCAAAAAGAAAAGAAAAAGATCATTGTAATGAGGTTATTGTAATGAATGGAGTTAGTGAAATGAATAAATTATAATGTAGGGGGTAATTATATCACATTATTTTATAGCATTATTAATTATATCACATTATTTTACAGCATTATGTAGAATGATGTTATGGTTAGGATTAGGGGTAATGAATGGAGTTAGTGAAATGAATAAATTATAATGTAGGGGTAATTATATCACATTATTTTATAGCATTATTAATTATATCACATTATTTTATAGCATTATGTAGAATGATGTTATGGTTAGGATTAGGGTAATGTTCTGGCGATTTCTTGGTGAAGGATATTGCAGTTTATTTGTTGGCAATAAATGAAATGTTGGACATGGTAAATTAATTGTAAGGTTTTGTAACATAAAAGGTAAAGTGGATATCATGTAAGGTAAGGAAAGGCTTCATGTTAATGCTAGGGTAAGGTTAATGTTAGCGTAATTGTTTCGGGGTAATAATAGTGGAATGAACGTTTAAGTGTTTATGCTAATGGTTATAGAACTAATATGGTGTTGTTATTTTAATCTAGAAAGATATGGTGATCTGACAGTACTGTCACTGAATGTGTCGTAATTAATGTCCTGAATTGGTTAAGCAATATGTAGTTGAATGCTATTGTAATAAAAAGGTAGTATGATGTTTAGGTCAATGCTAATATCCTTGGCAAGGTTAATTGTATTGTGGTCACCACTTTACGGTAGTGTAATGCTAACATGTTCATCATTTATGATAATGATATCGCAGTTTATGTATTAAGGTTAACACCTCAGTGAAATGTGTATGTTATTATGGTCAGTCAATTGATATAAAAGGTGCTATGGGTATTATTTCATGGTGTTGCTATTACCATCTTGACTGCTAGAATACCATGTGATTTTAATGTCTTGAACCAAGTGTAATAAGATTTCATGACTTAATAATGGGGATTTGAGATTTATTGGGATTACCTTATGTTTAATGTACCCGTTGATTTGTGAAATCTTAACTGGAGTAAGTGGTCTATAATTAATCACAGTGGAGTCATAGTCGATGCCTTGTCTTAATTTCAGTTGGTCATTGTCTAGGTCCTTCTGAATTGCGTCTCCCGTAGAGGTCGTGGTTGTCCTTTGATTTTGTAGTACTTGGTTGTTTTGCATTGCGTGGTCAGTTGTGTCGGGCAGGATGTAGACACCTCCTGGTAGCCTCAGTATATAAGTTTGTGTGTGTGTTTATTCCTATGTATAGAATCCAGTGCCGTATCAAGAGTCTCGGGCCCTTTAAAGGCAGGGTTTCCACTCTTGCGACACACCTGACAGAGATTACTAGTTTCTGCCTGAGCAGTCGGTCAGGAGCCTATCTGACCTTCTCTCTCTCTGGAGCAGAGGACTAAGATTAAACGCCCTTCTTTTCTGTGCAAAAATAGTAAACTCTACTACTATGGATTCTTCCATCTGTGACTGTATTGTACATAACACCTTGTGTCGTTTGTTGCTTGCAGTCGCTTGTTGTGTGCCTTATGTCATTGGTTGTTTAATTCTTGCAGTTACTTGATGTGCGTCTTATGTCTTCTTGTTGTGATCATCATGGTTGCGTCTTGTTAGTCGTCGGGTGGCGACATAGAGTCAAGTATGTCTTTTTCCTTTTTACACGTGCACACACCCTTTAAAAAAAAAAATTACTTGTTAAAGAGTCGTTGTCATAACGTGGAGGTTATATGTGAGCCTTCTCACATATATGTGAGCCTGTGCTCACATATATGTGAGCCTGCTCACATATATGTGAGCCCCTTTAAAAAGGTTGATAAAATTCCATAAATCATAGCAAGGTGCCTCTAGAATTTTTGAACCACAATATGCAATGGTGTGGTCCCTTAACATTAGTACTTCCAGCCACATACATGTACATAAAATAACATTCATGATATAGTCCAGATGTGCTTCCATCCCAAGGATGTAGTTCATAGGAGGGCATATATTATGAATCGGTGGAGGCCCCTTCTTGTTTCCAAATCCCATTGGAGGCGTTAGAGGCCACTTCTTCTTTACTAGCTCATTTCTCTCAGCATCTAAGATATAGAGACCCTCAGTACACACATCTCTTACTAGATGGAAGATGCATGAGGAAAACATGGAGGGCCAGGTTTTCCTACAGGTGGAGGGTGCATGAAACATGTTTTGTAACGTGGAGGGTGAGGGTGCTCATTTTGGAATCAGGAGAACATATCCCAAAATGAGGAGAACATATCAGTGCATCAATTAATATGGGTGTCAGCAGTGAATTAATAATGGTGTCAATGCAATCAATATGGTTGGACGTCGCTGCTTAATGATTTTTTAAAATTACTTATTTTAAAATGAATTATTCCTTCTAATAAATACTCAAAAATATTTCACATACACTAGAGGTAATTACGTCACATCATCATCTTTAAGCAAATGAAAAATTAGAAAGATAAATTTCGAAATTCCAAATATTATTTCGTTTTATTTTTTAATCGTATTAATAAAGATTTTGAAAAAAACTTATACAAAACAACCTGAAATACAAAAAGGTCAACTAAGTATTACTCTAACCAAAAGCTATAGTCCCTGCTTTTCAAGGACTAATAAATCACATAAAATATCCATTTCTTTGATTTCCTTTTATCTTAAAGCTTAATTTTTTCTATCTTAAAATGTTAAAAGCATTTTAATATTATATTGAATAATTTAATTTAATAAAAAAATTTCAATACATACATACATAATTAAAAAATATCATTAATATTAAATAATTAAAAAATGTTATTTTATAATGATATAATCTAAATGGTGTTGTCTAAATATTGGATTTTTTGAAAATTTTCACGAAATTTCACTAAACATATCTTTGGTCAAATCACCATTTTTTGTTGTTTAAATTGCATTTTTGAATGCATAAATGGATTTAGCACCCTAAAAACCCTCTGGACACTCCAATTATAACCATCCGAAAATATGTTGGAGTTACTTCACACACACCTAGGATTTCTTTTTCCTAAGGTTTTTCCTATGTTTATTAGTCATTATTCAGTCTCCTATATTTTAGGAAGAATATTCCTCTAGGGAGAATATTCTCTTCAGTTTTCACTTCAGTTTGATCAGTTGAGTGGAGTCTAGATGCTACATTGGTTTTATCACCATGTAACATTGGGATCATCACCTGCTAATACGCATTGTCCTTGGGATCATCACCAAACTAGCGCATTACCCATGATTCTATGATCTCCTCCTCACTTCATTTTGTTTTAGTCAGTTAACTGAAGACTGGTAGACTAGTTAAGTCAGCTAGGTGGCAGTTCACTCTCGTAACTGCCTGAGAGACTAGACTAGGTGGTAGTTTACTTCCGTAAGTGCTGGTGTGTGTCCATATCACTCTAGACCACCACTATAGCGCATCTCCTCCAGTGCACATTGGTTGAGTTATACAGATTGTTTCATGTGTAAATTATCAATTATTCATTTGGTTAATGAGAATTATTCCATTCTTTCTTTCCTGCTTCTCTTTTCTTCTATTTTCTCTGCAATTGTGTATGTCAATTCTTAGCTAGATCCATTCTGTGCAAGTTCTACACATTTACATGGTATCAGAGCCGACGGATTGCTAGGGAAAAAACACACCAAATTATTTTTGCAGGTACCGAAGATTGAAGACAACAAAAAATGGATTTTTCAAAAGAATTAATTCTTACACATTACAATTACTTTGCATGGAAGGAGAAGATGATCATGCATATTCAAAGTAGAGGATTGTACAGGTTAACCATGAACACGGAGACAAAATCAACATCATCCATAGAAAAATCCAAGTATCTAATTCGTATGGATGAAGCATTCAGAACAATTTGCAGTCGCATTTCTCCTTATCTCATCTTTCACATATCGTCCTGTAAAACCCACAATGAAGCCTGGACCACCATGTAAGGGCTCTTTGGAAAACGGGATGAGATGAGGGGACACATGCTCAAGGTGGAATTTCTCACATCGGATCCAAAAGCTTCGACAATCTCTAAGATTTCTTTACAAAATATAAGGATTTACTGTCGCAACTCAAGGCTTGCGGGGTTGATAAATCTAAGGAGGAGAAACAAATGGTTCTCAGCATTCTCTCCAAGCTTGGTCCTGAATTCTTAATGTTTGTATCCACATTCCATTCAGTTAGATTCACCTCTGGAGCCACCTGGAAGATGCCTTCTCTTAAGGAATTTATCGAATCTCTGACACAAGAGCAGACCAAGCTCATCAACATGGGAAAAATCAAAGGCCCAAAGGTGCATGCACTTACTATGCAATATGGAAGTGAACATCAATATCAAAAATCTAAATATAAAGACAAAAGGAAAGCTCATGCAAATCCAAAGAAGGGTACTCAAAACCCTTCAACGATGCCTCCGGAGCCAAAGGTGGAAAGGGAAGAAAAGGGGAGAAATGCACATACTTCCATAAAGGATTCCATCAAGGATCCGCATGCATGCAAAAATAGATAGATATAATGACTCAAATACTTCAGCAAAACAACCTTGGAGATCGCATCCCCGAGGGTTCCAAGAAAAAGAAGCCAAAAGATCAGAATCCCAAGAAAGGCAATTCTATCCATGCCTTGATTTCCATCAACTCCTCTCTTGATGCTTGGATCGTAGATTCAGGAGCATCACACCACATAGATGCCACAAAAGAGGTCTATTCTTCATTGGATGCATGAAAAGGTCCTCATATTCTGATGGAAGACAACTCTCTAGTCGAGGTCACCGGCAAAGGGAGGATTGAACTCACAAACGAAAGCTTTGAGAATGTGTTACACGTTCCCAAACTTTTCGTCAATCTTCTCTTTGTGTATTAGATGAAAAATTCTGGCAGTAGAAAGAAAGTCATATTCACACTTGATGCAATGGATATCTATGACATGCAAACCAATTCCAGGATTTCTACCGGTGAGGTAAATCATCAATCTAGGATTTACACATTTTCTGAATTTATTGAACTAGATTTTTTTTACTGCTTACCCATGTTGATCAAATTAGTAGGATATTGTAACAACCATATATTTTTAAACATCATTTACTTTCATAAGCAATTTATTTCATGAACTGAGATAATAACTTCATAACATAACAACAATCTTCATAATGGCAACTTCAGTAACTTAAATTTATCAATGAATAATGTATTCATGGCAGAATGAAATAAACACATAGTTTAACAGATTACCTGGTTCTGATGCTAATTTATGTTGCCTTGTTGCCTTGCTGTTGCTTTCCTGCTACCTGAAACACAGACCAACCCAGCCACAAACAAGGAATAACTTCCCAAACCTACTGTCCACCCTGCCAACTAGGAAAACTACCTAGCTCCAGGATATCTATGGATATCCTGGCCCCCGTGCCCAAAACCTCCAGCAACTCAGTGCCTCAACTGATCAAAAGCCACAGCCAGAAACTCTCTGCTTACAGCAAATCCAACAGTCCTCCGAATCCCTCTGCTCTCCAATTCCCCCCACGTCCATCTCCCTTCCCCCCTTATTCCTCCTTCACCCACTCATGCAGTTACTACCTCAACCACCCCCATGCCTGTCCCTTATCCTTCCCTTTAATGTTTTATCTTCTCGGGATTCATAGCTCTCCCTTGTTGCATACGCAACCATTTTATATCATATACCATTATTCTATTAAGTCCATTATGCAAGTCATTAAATGTAGTTTGTAGTTAAATTATTAATTAATTAATCTCAATTATACCCTTTAATTAATTAATAACTCACTTAATTAATATCATTAAGTCATCTTGTTTAATTAATACCTAGTTGACACAATTAATCCCCTAATTAGTTTTACTTTATAATTCTTAAACATTTATCCAACTAGGGTCGTTACAGATATGGTACGAAAGGTTCGGGCATTTAAAATTTAGATATATGCAACAAATTAGCAAGAAAGGATTAGTTGATGGTCTACGATACATCCATTTCTCCAAAGGAATATGTGAGGGATGTGTTCTTGGAAAACACCCTCAAGAGAAATTCGATAAAGGAAAGACTTAGAGAGCTTCCTCTCCTTTAGATCTGATCCATAGTGACCTTATGGGCCCTTTTCTACATCCATCAATCAACAAAGCAAGATACGTGCTCGTTTTTGTTGATGATTTCTCACACTTCACATGGATTTTCTTTCTCAGGCAAAAATCAGAGGTCTTTCAACACCTCAAAGATTTCAAAGCCCTGGTTGAGACACAGTCAGGAAAGAAAATCAAAATCCTCTAAATTGATAGTGGGGGAGAGTATGTCAACCATGAGATCCAGAATATTTACATTAGGCAGGGATTCAATTACAGCACATAGTTCCCTACACTTCGCAACAAAATGGAGTTGTTGAGCGGAAAACATATCTCTAAAAGAGATGGTGATGAAAACCTCGTACCTCAACAGGGTTCGTTGACCTCCCGGTCAAGGATCATTCCAATTCTCTCCCTCGAGTTGGATTAGCTATTCGATTCCCTACTGGAATCCAACGAACAAATCCACAAGTCCTTATGAAACTCTGCCTGTGCGAACAAGCACTAGGCGCGAGTTCCCTCCACGTGACCACTACCCATGACCACAAGCCTACATAGAGGCGCTTCGCATTTCACGATTTCGGGACTTCTACGTATGAGCCAACCCTAACTCCCTGACTCTCGAAACTATGAAATAGGGCTTAATGGTCCCTAGCTCCTCCCTTAAATTCTTCCTGATGTGACCTCTAGCTGTGACCTGGGGTCCAACTTCCAAGCACGTCAGGATTTCACGTATCGGGGGTTCGCGATGTAGCTTTGCTCCCTTTTCCCGATATCCGAACTCGTGACTTCCTCACCTCAGATCAACATTCTTGAACCTCCCATGATCCGACGGTCCAGATTCTTTCTTCGCGAATCAGGATTTCGCGACTCGCGACTTACGAGAGTAGCTTCCTTCACACTCCCGACTCCCGAAATGTCGATATTCCTTCCCCCAAAATGAATCAACGATCCACATCTCTCCTCGATCCAACGACTGAGATCAAATCGTGAACTCGGACCTCGCGAGTTCTCACGATTCTACCCTTTGACCTTTCCCACCTACGATTCATCGAAATGTTGATCCCTCGCCACGTGTCCCCTTTCGATGGACGATCCCGATGATTTTGGGACTTCGTGTTTCGGGATATCCACTCTCCTGTGCAACTCCAAAGGGTTTAAACCTTATGCATGTTCTTATGGATCCAACGGTTGTTGGTCCACACACTTAGATCTAATGACTTAGATTTGTTCTCCTCCTGTGCGCTCTTCTAGGTGTCTGGACGTGAGATTCGACGGTCCAAATTTCCTCCTCTGCAACTGATCTAATGGTTGTCAATGTTCTTCCTCCTGAGTTTTCAATTTCTTCTTGGCTTGGAAGATTTCCAACGTTTCAAAGGCCTCGACCTTTGATTCCTCTGCGAGCTCGATGACTTTGGTCTCACCTGCGTTCTGAAGACGTTGTCTCTCCTAAGATTTGGGACTTGGAATAAGTCCACTCTTGCACACTCCTTGTGTTATCTCTTCTGATATTTCAACTCGCTCAGTCTCTAATGGATTCAGTCCTTCTGCATCTTCCTTAGAAGAATTTTGGTGCTCCTCCTGGCACACTCTGCACTCAACCTCTTGAACTTTGGAACTTAAAACAAGCTCTCTTCTCTGCACAATCCTTGTGCTCAACCGGCCTTCAACTGGTTGTCTTCAACAATTTGTTTGAGTGTTGTCCTAGTGCACTCCTTGCACAGGTCTTCCTCCAGAGTATTCAACAACTCTGTAACAACCCTTTCACTCCTTGAAGGGATATAAGTGCTCTCTTGGCAACTTATGCTCTAGCACTCCTTGTTGAGCCGACAAAGTATTCAATAACTCTGTAAGTGTCTTCTCTACAGACACTTCTCTTATCTCCGAACTTGAAATAGAGTTATTTTGTGCACTCCTTGCACACGCTCAATGCCCACCTGGCAAAGCTTCAAAGAATCCTCAACAATTATGTCTTCTCTCTGTGCCCTCCTCTGCACAGTCCTACCTCCAAGGTGTTCAGTAACCTTGAGGCTTCTCCCTTGAATTTATGATTCCTCTAGTGTGCCCTCCTGGCAAGTCTTTGCATGAATTCCACAGAACTCAGATGTGCACTCTTTGCACTGGCTCACAGAGTCTTCAACATTCTGTCATGCAACCCCTTGCATTTAGCCACAAAGAACCCTGAATTGAAATCAGAAACTCACAGACAACGAATTGTGTCTATCCCTGCCTATGGAATATAACATACATTTACAACATACAGTCATAAGCACATACACAGATGACATTCATAAAACACATGGAAACAGACAAAGAATCTTATGCAGGAAAAACTGCTCTTTGTATTAATCTAAAAATGTCTGTCTACAATGTGTTCAAGCTCGCACTGCAACAAAATCTCAGCTCTCTTCTCTCTAATATATCTGCCTAATGAATCTAGATACAAAGATCATTTTACAAAAGGGGGCTCCTTGAGCTCTTCCCTCCAAGCTACCTACTCTCATTAATTACAATGAATTACATTCAATGGTTGTCTAGTCTATATCGGATCTAGATCTTCAGCCTATCAACCATTAAGGTGACTCTACCTACAGCCTGCACAAAGGCATGGCTTTGGCTCTTCCAGCCTTACGAACATTTAATTGCATTTAGTTGTAATTTCAAATTTTAAAATGAGAGGGTTGGTGCCTCTCCCTCCTTGAATGTGTGCTTTGATGTGTTGTCTAGCTGGCGCATTGCTGAGTTGGAGTGATGCTCTTGCATCATACTCCACTGCTGTGAAAAAATCATGAACTCCTGATCATGAGCTTCTTGGCTCTGTTGAAATCCACCTGGATCCCAAACTATTCTTTGGAGTTGTCCATCTGCTCCACTGCTTGATGTTGCTTCTTCCCTACTGCTATGACAGGCTTCCTTCTGCTCAGCTGCTCCTTGCTGGCAGTCTCATGTGTTGACCTCAACATCAGCCTTATGATTTCTTCTATCTCCCTGTCCAACTGTTCCAATGGCTTGCTCTCTTCATGTTGTTTGTTCTGCTACAGCTTCTCTTTATCAATGGGTAGATCATCTTGACCCCCCCTATTGTTTTCTTCCTCTATGGCCTTGACCTTCCACACTACTGTAGACTCCAATTATGCAGTCTCTTCTTGACTGAACTGCTGCTCAGTCACCTCCTCTGACATATTAGTTTTTGTCAGTTGTCATGTTGGCTCAGCTCCAACTTCCTCCAAAACATAGTTACCAACTTAACGAGAACTCTACAAAGTTCTTGTTTTTTGGGGGGTCAAGTTTTTTACCCTTTTTTTAAAAATGGTGCTACCAGTAGCACCCCCCTCCCTTTTTAGATGGTTTTTTGATATTTTAAATTTTTCGATCCACAATGTTTCCACATTATTTTTTTAAATGCTTGTTTTTCATGTATTTTCAATTTTTTTCTAATTTTTTTTATTTTTATTTTTTATTCAACGATGTTTTTAGTAAATTTTCCATGCTCCTTTCAATCTTATAAATATTTTTTTTCATTTTTTTTTGAAATTATGTTTTTTCATGTAATTTTGTCTCCTTAATTGATTTATTGTTCCATACTTTTAAAATGCAGTAAAAAACATATTTTTAACATATTGTTCATTGTTACTTCAATACATAGAAAATAATTGTACTAAAATAACATTATTTTTTAATATTTAGAAAACAAATATAATTAAAACTTATTTTGATAAATTAAAAAATTAAAAAACTAAGAAAAACAAAACAATTAAAATTAATTAAAAAAAAATCAAAAGCAAAATCAAATTTATATAAAAAATAAAATAAAGAAAAACTTAAAAAACCGAATAGAAAAAAAAATAAAAAAATAAAGTAAAAACTAAGAGAAAATGAAGAAAAAAGTAAAAAAATTAAATTTATGGCAAGAAAACACTTAAAAAAAAATTAAAAAACACAAAAACTAAAAACATTTATAAAAAATAAATTACAAATCCTAAAATAATGTTTTTAATACA
>JZKD02S1635298.1:557767-571037 GCA_000966675.3 Picea glauca | reverse complement strand
GCAATTTTTATTTTTATTTTTCAATATAAATTTAAGAAGAAAAAAAAAAAGTTAATAAATAAACTTTAAAGTGATCATTTTGTATCCAATTTTGGGTTATAATTTTAATGTTTTGACTTCTTCTTCTTTTTAGTTAGCGTAACTTTTTTATTTAGGTGTTAATTTTAAGGTTTTTTTGAGCTACTGTATGAGTTTTGAAGGCCACGTTTGAAAAATGTTGTAATTTGACCTTGTTTGAAAAAATGGTAATGCCGGTAGCACCATTTTTTCATTTGGGGTTGATTTTCATGTTTTTTATGCAAAAATGTGGGTTTTTTGGGCCAGAGTTCTCGTTTTGAGGTCACAGTTCTCATTAAGTTGGTAACTATGTTCCAACTGCTCCTCAGACTAGAATTCTCCTTTGATCTGCTTGATTGTCTCTTCATGGCAGTCATTTATTGGCTTTGGATGGTTCAACCAATCCTCCAGCATGTTCAATTCCTTCTCCCATGGAGTGAGAAACTCAACTGGATGCTCCTCTTCCTCTGCCTGGGAAGACTTCAGTATATACTCCCTTTCCTTCTCTGTGACGATCAATGTTGGTTGTCTTTCTGTTATTGCACCTGCAACACATGCTCTAGCCTCAACTGGGCTATTTGGTAGGAATATATGAATTCCCCCAATGATCAGAATGCTCCTATGATCTTCCTCCTTTGTCATCCTTCCTTGTTGATATGAACTCACCTCTAAGTTCATGAGACCCTCAACTAGTCTCATTTCACTTCCCTTGCCCACCTGGCAATCTGAAGTTTCATCCCTGCCCACCTGGCAGTTTCAGAGATCCTCCAATGATCCCATCTCATTGCCCACCTGGAAATCTGAACTTTCTTCACTTCCCACCTGGAAATATGAACTTTCTTCACTGCCCACCTGGAAGTCTTTGAGATCAACCATTGACCTCTTCCCATTTCCCTCTAGGCAACTTGAAAATTCCTCACTGCTCCCTGGTAGTTTCTGAGACCCTTATATGATCTCTTCTCCTCATCATTGAGGCTCTTCCTAGCTTATGGCTCATAGATATGAACCACTTCCTTTTCACCTCTAAGGTTTTCAACATCCCTCAGCCACATTCTCAACAGCCTTTGTTGTCCTCTGGCCAACAATTTCTGAACGGGCCACTTCACCTTCTTCTTCATGGGCCACTCATAGACCCAATGCACTTTAGCATCCTGCTGCATTTTAAATGCAAGCTTCTCCATCTGTACTCTTATCTCACTGAGCTCTTTGTCTATCTCAGCCTTGATTTTCTATTGGCGGTCTTCTCTTGGACCACATTCATAGCCTTCATTATCCATCTTCTTCCTCTACCTGCCTTCCTGGCAAGTTTGTTGTTTACTCTGCAACTACGAGCATCTCCAGCTTCTCCTACAACCCACCTGGTTGTCAATTTTATGTTGCCTACATGCAAGCAGATCTCCACAGAGAGTCAACACCCTATCTTCAACTTTTGATACCACGGACGGTATCGAACTATCTTTTACTCTGCCTCCCTCTGCCTGTTGTCTATAGACAAAAAGTGGCTCTAATACCACTTTGACGCAGACCCCCTGCCTCGGTAGGCTCTGCTGACCTCCCGGTCAAGGATCGTTCCAATTCTCTTCGTGGAGATGGATTAGCTCTTTGATTCCCTGCTGGAATCCCACGAACAAATCCATAGGTCCTTCTGAAACCCCTCCTGCACGAACAAGCACTGGGCGTGAGTTCCCTCCACGTGACCACAAGCCTACACAGAGGCATTTCGCATTTCGTGATTTCAGGACTTCTACATATGAGCCAACCTTGACTCCTCGACTCTTGAAACTCTGAAATAGGGCTTAACAATCCCTAGCTCCTCCCTTAAATTCTTCTTGATGTGACCTCCAGCTGCGACCTGGGGTCCAGGTTCTGAGCGCATCAGGATTTCGCGTATCAAGGATTCATAATGTATTTTTTCTCCCTTTTCCCGATATCCGAACTCATGACTTCCTCACCTCATATTAACGGTCCTGAACCTCCCATGATCCGATGGTCCAGATTCTTTCTTCGTGAATCATGATTTTGTGACTCGCGACTTCTGAGAGTAACTTCCTTCACACTCCCGCCTCTCGAAATGTCGATCTTCCTTCCCCCGCAGTAAATCAACGATCCAGATCTCTCCTCGATCCAACGACTGTGCCCAAATCATGAAATTGGACCTCGCGAGTTCTCATGATTCTACCCTTTGACCTTTCCCACTTGCGAGTCAGTGAAATGTTGATCCCTCACCACATGTCCCCTTTCAATGGACGGTCCCAATGATTTTGAGACTTCACGTTTCGCGATATCCACTCTCTTGTGCAACTCCAAAGGGTTTAAATCGTGAGCACGTTCTTCTGGATCCAATGGTTGTTGGTCCACGCACTCAGATCTGACGGTTGAGATATGTTCTCCTCCTGCGTGCTCTTCTAGGTGTCTGGACATGAGATTCAACGGTCCAAATTTCCTCCTCTGCAGTTGATCTAATGGTTGTTGACTCTCCTCCTCCTGAGCTTCCAATTTCTTCATGACTTGGAAGATTTCCAATGTTTCAAAGGCCTCGACCTTTGATTCTTGTGTGAGCCCGATGAATTTGGTCTCGCCTGCATTCTGAAGACGTTGTCTCTCCTGAGCTTTGGGACTTGGAATAATTCCACTATTGCACACTCCTTGTGCTATCTCTTATGATCTTTCAACTCCCTCAGTATCTAAGGGATTCAATCCTTCTGCATCTTCTTTAGAAGAATTTTGGTGCTCCTCCTGGCACACTCTACACTCAACCTCCTGAGATTTGGAACTTAAAACAAGCTCTCTTCTCTGCACACTCCTTGTGCTCGACCGACCTTCATCTGGTTGTCTTCAACAATTCGTCTGAGTGTTGGACTGGTGCACTCCTTGCACAAGTCTTCCTCCATAGTATTTAGCAACTCTGTAACAACCTTTTCACTCCTTAAAGGGATATAAGTGCCCTCTTGGCAACTTATGCTCAAGCACTCCTTGCTAAGCTGGCAGAGTATTCAGTAACTTTGTAAGTGTCTTCTCTGCAGACACTTCTCTTATCTCCAAACTTGAAACAGAGTTCTTTCGTGAACTCCTTACACACGTTCAATGCCCACCTGACAGAGCTTCACAGAATCCTCATCAATTTTGTCTTCTCTTTGTGCCCTCCTCTACATAGTCCTACCTCCAAGGTGTTCAATAACCTTGAGGCTTCTCCATTGATTTTATGATTCCACTGGTGTGACCTCCTGGCATGTCTTTGCTTGAATTCCACAGAACTCAGATGTGCACTCTTTGCACTGGCTCACAGAGTCTTCAACACTTTGTCATGCAACCCCTTGCATTTAGCCACAAAGAACCCAAACTTGAAATCATAAACTCATAGACAACGGATTTTGTCTATCCCTGCAGATGGAATCTAACATACATTCATAAGAACATACACATATGACATTCATAAAACACATGGAAACACACAAAGAATCTTATGCAGGAAAAATTGCTCTTTGTATTAATCTCAGAATGCCTATTTACAATGTGCTCAAGCTCGAACTGCAACAGAGTCTCGACTATGTTCTCTCTAATCTATCTGCCTAAAGAATCTAGATACAAAGATATTTTTACAAAAGGGGGCTCCTCGAGCTCTTCCCTCCAAGATACCTACTCTCATTAATTACAATGAATTACATTCAATGGTTGTCTAGTCCGGATTGGATCTAGATCTTCAGCCTGTCAACCATTAAGGAGAATCTACCTACAGCCTGCACAAAGGCATGGCTTTGGCTCTTCCAGCCTTACAAGCATTTAATTGCATTTAGTTACAATTTCAAATTTTAAAATGAGAGGGTTGGTGCCTCTCCCTCCTTGAATGTTCTCTTTGATGTGTTGTCTAGCTGGCGCATTGCAACATTGCTCCAACTCAGATGTCATCTTGCATGCTACATGCAAAGTCACTTCCACAGATATTATGGGGTGAAGCACTTATTTGTGCAACATACATCCAAAACATATCTCCAAATAGATGTGTCAAGGATAAGACCCCCTACAAGCCTTGGAGCGGCCTCAAGTCGGAAGTGACCCACTTTCATGTTTTCGGTTCACGTGCATGGGCTTGGATTCCCTTTGAAAAGAGAAAGGAACTTGATCCACAGAGCACAGAGTGTATCTTTATTGGATACCCCGACGATGTGAAGGGATACATACTTATTGATCTTTCCTCGAACCAGCTCATCATTGAGCAAAGTGTCCAATTCAAGGAAAGTGTCTCGCATGTACCTCAGCAACCACATGCAGACACCTTTGTTCTTCCACCTGACAGAGATGACAAGCATGCACATGTGGAATATTCTTCAGATGAGACTTCTGATTCAGAGGATTCAGATGATCCAGATACAAATTCATTACAGTCAGATGCAAAGTTAGTGCATCTAGATGCAAATGTAGAGAGAGAGCCAAGGCCCAAGTGGGACCAGACTACTCTTTAGGATGCAGGGGATCTTGTTGGGGATCCAACTGATATTAGGAGGAATCGATATGATTTTTAGGAGCCTCCTCTTGCACTCACTACCACTGAACCATTGCCACCTGGGCATATTTTCTTGGTTCAGTCTTCAGATCCATGGTCTTATGGCGAGGCTATTGGAAATCCCTTTTGGGAATCCACCATGAAGGAGGAGTACAACTCACTCCTCAAGAACCAGACTTGGGATCTAGTTCCCCTTCCTTCTAGAAGGAAACTTGTCAGGTGCAGATGGGTCTACAGGACCAAGAGCGCAGCGAATGGACAGATTAGCAGATACAAAGCCAGACTAGTTGCCAAAGGCTTTCATCATGTACATGGCATTGACATGATGACACCTTCACTCCAATAGAAAAGATGGATTCCATACGTTTGGCACTTTCTAGTGCGGGAACCAAGGGATGGGAAGTCCATCATATGGACATGAAGAATGCATTTCTTCATGGTGATCTCTCTGAGGAGATCTATATGGAGCAACCCTAGGGATTTATGTAGGATTCCACTTTGGTCTGTCGAATAAAGAAATCTATTTATGGCCTCAAGCAGGCTCCGAGGGCATGGTATCCCAAGATGGAGTCCTACCTATTGTCATAGAACTTTGTACATTGTAAGTCAAACCCGAATGTTTACATGCTTAAGACGACTGACTCACTTCTACTCCTAGTTCTGTATGTTGATGATTTGTTGATCACTTGTTGCTCGACTTCAACGATTGTTGCAGTCAAGAGGATTCTGCATGATAGGTTCTTGATGACAGACATGGTTCTACTACACTTCTTCCTTAGACTCAAGATCAGTCAGGATGCATCAGGCATCAAACTATATCAAGCCAAGTATGCACGAGATCTCCTTGAGAGATTTCACATGACAAACTACAAGTCTTCTCCGACTCCTTTCCTATCAGGAGTCAAACTTGAGGATGGCATGGAAACTCCACTGGTTGAAAACACACTGTACATAAAGCTAGTGGGGAGCTTGTTGTATCTCACACACTCCAGACCAGACCTCTCCTATGCAGTTGGCACAGTCTTCAGGCTCATGCAGGAGTCGCATGAGCTACATTGGAAGGCTACAAAATGTATCCTTTGATACGTACAGGGAACCATTACCTTTGGGATTCATTATGCAGCTGACTCTACATTGGATCTCATCGAATTCACTGATTCTTACTAGGCTGGTGATAGCACCGATCGCAAGTCCACTTCTGGTTACTCACTCAGTCTTGGTTCTGGGCCTATCTATTGGTCGAGCAAGAAGCATTCTTCTATTTCTCTATCTTCATCTGAGGCAGAGTACAAAAGGGTAGTTAACATAACCATTCAGGCTATGTGGCTACACCATTTTTTCACTGAGTTGGGCATTCTGTTTCATCGACCGATCGTCATCTAGTGTGACAACCAAAGCACTATGAAGTTCTGCAAAGATTCAGTTCAAAGGCAACGAACGAAGCACATTGAGATCCACATGCACTACATATGGGAATTAATACACGAGGGGATCAACGACCTGCAGTTTTGTCCTTCGATAGAATAGACTACAGACATCTTCACCGAGACCTTCACTGAGTAGAAGTTACATTCTCTGCGAAGTCGTCTTGAAGTAAATGACACAGTTTCCTAGCACCTGTTAGTTCTTCTTTTGTACCTTGAGGGGGTGTTTTTCCCATGAGGTTTTCCCTCTTTCCTTTCTTTATTTCAATGTATCTTTTGTATTTGGATACCTAACATGGCCTCGTTGTCAGGACCCATTATTTATTTTCACCATAGTGTTGTTTAGGGGGGGTGTTGGAGTTACTTCACACACACCTAGGGTTTCTTTTTCCTAAGGTTTTTCCTATGTTTATTAGTCATTATTCAGTCTCCTATATTTTAGGAAGAATATTCCTCTAGGGAGAATATTCTCTTTAGTTTTCACTTTAGTTTGATCTGTTGAGTAGAGTCTAGATGCTACATTGGTTTTATCACCATGCAACATTGGGATCATCAACAACTAATGCACATTTTCCTTGGGATCACCACCAGACTAGCGCATTACCCATGATTCCCTGATCTCCTCCCCACTTCACTCTATTTCAGTCAGTTAACTAAAAACTAATAGACTAGTTAACTCAACTAGGTGGCAGTTCACTCCTGTAACTTTCTAAGAGACTAGACTAGGTGGCAGTTTACTCCCGTAACTGTTGGTGTGTGACCAGATCACTCTAGACCACCACTATGGCGCATTGGCTTCTCCTCCAGTGTGCATTGGTTGAGTTATACAGAGTATTCCACGTGTAAATTATCAATTATTCATTTTGTTAATGAGAATTATTCCATTCTTTCTCTCCTGCTTCTCTTTTCTTATATTTTATCTGCAACTGTGTATGTCAATTCCCAGCAAGATCTATTATGTGTGGGTTCAACACACTTACAAAATATACCCGTAAAAACTCCAAAAAAGTCGAACATTTAGACTACATGGTTGTCTAATTGTTCTAAGTTTCTGTCTTTTTTTACATGAATTCGGTGACATAAATCTTCACAAAATCACAATTTTTTGTTGTTATGAATGTAGAAATAGATCCATGAGAAGGCTGACATAATCGCGCCCCCGAGCTGCCTCCTGCGGCCTCCCTGCCTGGTAGCTCCTGCTGCTTGGCCTCCCCGATCCCGACCTCCTTTCAGGGCCGTCTCCAATCCCCCTTATCGACTCCCCCCCTCCCTGTTTTTTCTGAGAGATCAGTTGCTCCTGCTGCGACTGGGACAGATTGTTGTGACCAGACATGCCGCCCTCAGGGGGTCCGGAGACATCGGACCCTCCCCTGCCCCCTCCACCGGAAGTGGTTGCGTTCAAAGCAATGATCGACTCGAACTCCAAGCGTCAGCCCTCAGCCAGCCAGTAGAAGTTTGTCAAGAGGATGGATTCCATACCATCGGTAGCTCTCCCTGAAGAAGAAACCTGCAAAGCAGCACTAAATCTTGTTGAGAAAGGCCTCATAGGCCAGTTCACGGGCCTCTGGCCCTCGCCTAAGTTGGTAGAGGAGTGGACTCAAAGGAACTGGAAGCCGTTAATCAAAGAAGGAATCAAGAGCTACTTCGTAGGTAAAGGTTTCTTTGTCTTCGTCTTTGAAAGTGCAGAGGACAGAAGCCTAATCTTCAGAAACGGACCTTATTTCATGGGCCCCCAAGGACTATATCTCAACAAATGGTCGCCAGACTTCGACCCAGCTCAGGATGTCCCATCTGTTGTCTCGGTGTGGGTGCGGCTCCCCTATCTCCCCCTCCACTGCTGGAATTAGAAGTCACTCCAGATCATCGGCAATGGACTAGGAAAATACATAGATCATGCTGCAAGAAAAGATCAATATTTATGCGCACGCATCTGCGTTGAAGTCGATCTGGAAGAGGGTCTTCCGGAATCCATTAAACTAACAGTCGCAGGATGGACGCACGTACAAGAGTTGGACTATGAACAACTCCCATTCAAATGTAGGCACTGCCATGGCTACGGGCATTTCGCCAAGCACTGCAAGAAAAAGGTTGAAGAACAGTCAGACAATCAGAATGGAGAGCAATGGACCCTAATACAAAAAACCAACAATCAAAGAAAAAGCAAAGGAAAAGGCACTTCGAAAGAGGCACCAAGCAGCTCCAATCCCATCCAAGAAAAGAACTCAAATAATAAAGAAATCAGACAGAGAAAGCCAACTACAACAACCCCGGAAAATTTGGATCAAAGTGCTCCTCCCAACACTAACAAAGAAGATGAGGAAATGGCTCACCTAGAAGTCCCCCAAGGAAGCCCTTCCAATCCCACATACACGGATGTTACAAGGAAAAAACCAACTGAAAGCTCTGATTCCTCGGAGGAGGAAAACTATGAGCAGCCCACAAGAAAAGTCGGCAGGAAATCCCGCAGAGAAACAAGGGAGGAGGAGGCGGAAAGGCTCAAAACCCAAGGAAGCCAGCCCACAATTGAGATGTCTATTGGGAGAAACTCCAGAAACAGGCCCCCAAAAGGAGGCTCCCACCCCACCCCTGGTAAATAATGCGACTCGTCTCTTGGAATTGAAGAGGTCTGGGTAACCCCATGAAAGCAGAAGCGGTTAAGGATTTGCTCAAAATAGAACCCTCAGACATTCTCATGATCCAAGAGACTAATATAGAGGGGAAAGCCCTCCTAGACATCAGCAAGAAGAAATGGAAGAAAAGCGCAGGAAGAGTAGTTAGCTCAAGAGGCTCATCCGGAGGGCTTGCAACTCTATGGACAGAAGAGCTATTTCAGCTGACTAAATCCCATGAAACTCAGCACTGGATCTTTACGGAGATAACGCATTGTCCAAGTAAGATGATCATATCCCTCTTTAATATTTATGTACCTGTCCTTTATTCTGAAAAGAGAGATTGCTGGAACACTCTTAATGAATTCTTAGAGCAGCATTCCCCCAGTAATATCATTCTTGCTGGAGATTTAAACATTGTCTTAAAATCCAAAGAAAAAAGGGGAGGAATCAATAGCAGAGACACCATACTCCCCATGGTTGAAGACCTCATACAGCAATGGGATCTTCTTGATTTCAGTCCAGTCAAAGGGCTCTACACATGGTCCAACAATCGAGTGGGAGAGGAACATATATCAGCCCGTCTGGATAGATTTCTTGTCCAAGACACTCTGATGATGAACAAGAAAATAATCACCACCAAAATTCTACCGAAACTGACCTCAGATCACAAACTAGTTCAGCTCATTTTGGAAGATGAAGAACATCTTGGTCCAATCCCCTTCCGATTCAGCCCTCTTTGGATTGAAAGGGACGGATTCACTGACACAGTGAAAGCAGCATGGGTCAATTCATTCTCAGGGTCCTCCAGCTATGTGTGGGAACAAAAGCTCAAAGCCACAAAGCAAGCCCTGAAGAGTTGGATAAAGAAACCAACTCCAAACCCAACCAGTCAAAGAATAGAAATTGTTCAGTCTTTAGAGGCGCTGCAAGTCGAAATGGAAACCAGAGATATCACTCCAATGCTGCTCAACAAAGAAGTAAAAACTCAATGCTCTTCATTTTGATCTTTCCGAATGGAGGAAGAGTACTGGAGAATCAAGTCCCGAAGTCTGTGGTTGAGGGCAGGCGACCGCAACACCTCCTTCTTCCATCGTCAATATTGAGCAAGACTCTCCAAAAACCACATCTCTGAAATTACAACAGCAGAGGGGCAGATCTGCAAAGGGTTCAGCCAGATAAAAGAGGCAGCTGAAAGACACTACAAACATCTCTACATCGCAGACACTCAACCCAATGAGGAAGACATTGTTGATCTCCTCTCTAATATCCCTCTCCTGATCAGCCCTAAAGACAATTCCATTCTCACTAAGCCCATCACTGAAGAAGAAATTATAAAAGTAATTTGGTCCATGGAATCGGACAAGGCCCCTGGGCCTGATGGATTCCCAATCCATTTTTACAAAACTTGTTGGGACATCATCAAAGCTGACCTTTTAAAGATGATAAAAGGATTTATGAAAAAAGACAAAGTAGGAGGAGGAACTAATTCCACCTATCTCGCCCTTATCCCTAAAGAAACCAATCCTGAAACCTTCGCCAGGTTTAGGCCTATATCGCTTTGTAATGCCTCCTACAAAATTCTGGCAAAGCTCCTAGCTAACAGGATCAAGCCATTGCTTAACAGGATGATTTCAAGCAATCAAGGAGGCTTCGTAGAAGGCAGGCACATTCTGGATAACGTCATCCAAGTCTAAGAGATAATTCACTCAAGCAAGCAGCGAAACGAAAAAGGCATGCTGATAAAACTTGACATGGCCAATGCTTTTGATCGAGTCAATCGAGCCTTCCTCTACAAATTCCTTCATTCCTATGGCTTCTCCTCCCATTTCGTCAATCTCATCTCAGCTTGCACTGACAACCCCTGGATTGCCCCTCTTGTAAATGGATGCCCAACTCCTTTTTTCCAAGCCCAGAGAGGCCTCAGGCAAGGATGCCCGCTCTCTCCTTTCCTGTACATCCTGATGGCGGATTCCCTCAGCAGAAAGTTAACAGCTAAAAAAGCCTCAGGCTCCCTTCCAGGTCTAAAACCTTCCTCTTCCTCTCCAGCCCAGAACCACGCTCTATTAGCTGATGACTCCCTTCTCTTGGGAGGCGCTTCTGTTAGAATAGCCAAGGAATTTGACTCAGTCCTAAATTTCTATTGCATGGTCTCTGGTGCCTCAATCAATGAAAGAAAAAGTGCAATTTATGGTTGGAACATTGGCCAGCAAGAGCTTACAGGAATCTCCAACATCCTTGGTTTCACCGGTCATGCCCACTGGGAAAAGATTAATTACCTCGGCCTTCCCATCACTAACTGTTGCAACAAGAGGTCGCTGTGGACAGAAATCATTATCAAAATTAAAACAAAAATCTATGTATGGGGAGGCTATTGGCTCACAAAGGGAGGTAAGGTCATACTGATCAAGGTGGTGCTATCTGCGCTCCCAATATACCAAGCAGCCTTTCTCCTCGCCCCAAAAAGTGTGACAGACCAAATCTCCAAGATGCTCCGTGATTTCCTTTGGCAGGGGGGGAAAGGGAATCATCACAAATTTCACCTGGTAAAATGGGAAACGGTCAAACGTTCAACTTCTGAGGGAGGCTTGCAAATTCGGGATCCAGCAATAGTAAACCTGGCGTTGGGAGGCAAAATCATCTGGAATCTCTTCAAAAACCCCAAGCATCCTGTCAGTGAAATCTTGAAGTCGAAGTATGCCCATAAAGTCCCGCCCAGGTATCTGCAAGAAAGCCAAACAAGCCACAGCATGCAGGTATGGCGTTTATGCAATAAAAGTCTAAACTTCTTTAAGGGAAAGGCGTACATGATCCCAGGCAACATAAATCACATTAATCTGTGGCAAGATCGCATAATGGATCGAGAACCCCTCGAAGACAATGATGAAATCGCAGAGCTGAAAAATTGGCTGGAACGTGCAGGGATAAACAACGTTTATGAACTATCCAATTGGGACAGTCATGACAATTGGAAAGGGTGGGACTTCTTTGGAGTTCCAGATCGCTTAAATCACCAAAAACGCATTTTAGAAGAGTTGTTGGAAGAAGCGGCCCCAGTGAACAAGAAAATGAAAGATAGCTGGGGGTGGGGGAAATCTGGAAGCTATACAATAGCAGAAGCCTACAACGCTCTCCAGCCAAACAGGAACAGCAGCAAACCCCCGGAATTTTGGAGGAAAGTCTGGGATCCGCTAGCATTACCCAAGGTAAATTTCTTCTTTTGGACTCTGGTTCATAACAAGTTGTTAACGGGAGACAATCTGGAAAAAAAAAGCATAGCTGGGCCGCATAGATGTGAGTTGTGCAGAAGCAGCTCAGAAACAGCTAAGCATCTCTTCATGGAGTGCAACTTTGCCAAAGAAGTTTGGAGTCTCATTCTTCACGAGTTAAAAACCACAGTCCCTAATTTAATTCTGTAGCAGACCTATTTGATGCTTGGAATCAATGCTATCCTAAAAAAATCCCCAGCAAATCATTTTGGAGGAAAGTCTGGAATGCAATCCCCAAATATGTTTGCTGGCAGCTCTAGCTGACCTGGAATGACCTGATTTTCAATGAAAAGCAGCAAACCCCCTTTTCGGCAGCGGCAAAGGCCAAAGCCTTCCTCCTGGAAGCAGCTCAACATCAGCATTGCTCAGATTATGCTTTGTTGCTTCCCGAAGAAGAGAGGTGGTTGGGCCCCCTTTCTCCCTACCCTCGGAAGCAGTTATCAGCCCCTCAAGCAGGGAACCCGGTTTGGCGAAAAAGAGACTCCGAAGCTACCATCCAAGAGTGGTGGAGAAAACAAAAAATTACCACGATCTTCTTCGACGGAGCCTCCAAAGGTAATCCTGGGACAGCAGGAGCAGGAGGAGTCATCTATGCCTCGGACGGTTCAAGAAGGGACAGTTTCTGTTGGGGCATCGGGCAGAAAACCAACAATCAAGCAAAGATCCAAGGCCTGCTCAAAGCTTGCCAAATAGCCAGAGATAGAGGATACAAAGAATTCCAAGCTTTTGGAGACTCAGAGATTCTAATAAAAAATTTAAACACGGACAAACTGTTCACCAATGCAAGCCTCAACAAAACGCTGAACAGATTAAAGAGAATCCTGCTCGACTTCGACTCCTACAAATTCTTCCACATCCTCATAAACTCGAACAGTGAAGCAGACCTATTGGCGAACAAAGGATGCACTCTTGGGAAAGGGCAGCTTCTCCTAAATGACGAAAGTTCATTCCATCCTTGCAACTCATGAGTAATCTGCATTTTGAAATAGTATAAGAAACAGAAATAGAAGCATTGTAATGATGGCTGCCATGGCGCAAGTCCAACCTTTTCCTCAATAAATAAAACATACTTGTTTCAGTTAAAAAAAAAATGTAGAAATAGATCCAGCATGTTGAAAAACTGTTAGGGCACTCAGATTATACAAAAATAACCACTCCAATTTGTAGATTCAACCATTAGAGCACTCAGATTATACAAAAATAACCACTCCAATTTGCAAATTCAACAATTTCTCAAGGAATTTCTGGAAAATATCCCCGAAAAAGAGTAAAAACTTAGAACAGTTATACTAGGCTTAATTTAAATTACATAACATTATCCACCAACATAGATCCATCTTAACCCGTAACCTCCTCCCCTAGAGATAGCTTCACGTGTGGCTCATAACCACTTAAACTAACCCTTAAAGT